>JAUBNY010000980.1:601486-615501 GCA_032275445.1 Crypturellus soui | reverse complement strand
GGGAGGCAGTGAGGAGGATGGGGCCGGCCTCTTTTCAGTGGTGGCCACCGACAGAACTAGAGGAAACGGCCACAAACACAGAGACGTATTTTCTGGCTTTAGTTACAAAATTTAAAGGAAAGCCAAACCCCCAAACTGCACAGGAATATCCATATCTAATATTTTTCCAAGATATGTTTATGGTACATGGCATGAAATGCTCTTTTCTATCCAATAACCCAGAACGTTATTTTGCTAAAAATATGGGAAAGTCCCAAAGAAAATACTGCACAGTTTACATATACAAAGACTGTATTAATATGCTCAATTTAATTTCTCTCTATATATATCTTTAAAGACTATATTTTATGTGTTAAATGCCATTCTTAGCTAAAAATAGGAACTTTGAATTGGTATTGTGTCTTGAATTTAACCCTGTTCATCTTACCTCTACTGTAAAATTGATCATAAAAGTGAAAGAATGGGAGAAATTCTGATGTCTCTCTTAGTGCTGAATTTGTTCAGAGATACAGGTTAAGCTATCTTGTCTGATGATGCTATTGATTACATATCTTGCTTTTAACTAATTATCTTCAAATTAAGATAAAATTGTGGAAAAACTCTTTATTCTAAACAAAGGGAGTAGCTAAACCTGAATTAACTTTCTGCAAAATATTTTGTTTTCGTTTTTGTCTTGCTAGTGGAATGATTTGAGTTGGAAATTCCATTTTTGGTCAGTCGAGTAACTTCACTAACTTTCACAGTCTTTTGTGGCGCTGAAGTTTAATGGCCTATGTATGTCAGCTTAATAACCACTAGAACTTCCTGACTTCAGAACCTTGTTTTAATATGATCACATTCATGATACAAAAGATATGAGTAAGTACTGTTCAAAGATATAAGATAGTTATCTTAGTGCATATTCCATAAAAGTCAGGAAGAACTTTTTTATAGAAAAATGTTGCCCATAGGTATATTTTAATTACTGTGTGTATTTAACAATAATCATTTTTCTCGTATATTTGGTCACTAGGGTGTTTTTTTTAAATACTGTCAAGTGCTTAATTTCTTTTTCCTATATCTAGGATTACATATAACTCTCTCTTAAATGGCTGCATGGTTATTACTCTGTCATTATGGTTAATTTTAGTTTGTAATTTTAAAGACAAAAAGAATATTGATCTAAAAATACTGCTGCTTTGCAAGTAATAGATTCTGTTTTTTTAGTTAGTAGATTGTTTCCTTACCTGCTTTATCAAAATTAAAAAACATAAAAAATCAAAATCAAAATAATAAAAAATACCATTTTTACTTGAGGCTATTCCTTTAGAATGGTATATGTACACAAGTTAAACACTTAGAAATACCTTTAATCAGGATTTATCTTCCTGTAGCTTCAGTGAGCAGTGCAGAGATTCTGTGTTAAGTGTGGCAGAAGGAGTTAACTACCTGGTTTGCACCAGCACTGATTGAATTCTCTGAGCAGGTGAGACAAGTCTGAGTGACACCCACCAGGTCTTAACACTGACCCCTAAAATGGCTATTTAACTCACAAGGAGAAAAACTTAAGGTGTTAATGTGTCTTAATGTGGAATGGTTAATGATAGTCACAACTGATAGACTTCCTTATGTGTATTTTCTTCTTTGTGCTTTTTAGTCTCTTTAATTTCAAAGCTGTTTTGAAGTCTTTTTTTTTTCTTCCTATAATTTATGTGCTCAGGAAGACTTTTGTGGGCTGCAAGAATATGTTTTAAATTGTTTTTCAAAGCTTTTTGTTGTAGCTATGTCAAGAACTAATTTTTTTAAACAGATTCAATAAAATACTTATGGCTAAGGGTCTAACACTACAATGTCATCTGAAACTATAAACTGCTGTAAAAAGTTCAAGAGTATGACCTGTTAGCCATTTAAAATCTGTGATTTGTTTTTTTTTTTAACTTGAAAACTTTTCCTACTTTTCCAGAACTGTCCCAGTTGGACCAACCAGTTATGTTTCAAATAGGTCAGTCAGTTTGGTGTTCCTCTTGACAGGTCCAACTCGACCTTGCACCACAGAGCACAACCCTCTGAGCTCTGCCATTCGGCTAGATTTCAATCTCTGCTCATCTATCCTGTACTTCCTGAGATTGCCCATGATAATGTTAATGGAGGTCTTGTCTAAAACTGGAAATATTTTGGACTTCAGCGCTGTTTGGATTAGAATTTAGTACTCATGGATAATCAGTGAGGAGATGAATTAGTAGAAACAAACTGATCTACTGCAAAGAGATTGACATTGTGGTTTGAGGCAAACTGGCAACTGTATTTTAGGATGAGATTGTGATGGGAAGCTGTTCCACTGCAAAATAACTGCAGATTGAAATGGGTCACAAGTGGTGATCTCAATGTATTCTTGTGCAAGTAAGTGCTTTATTTTCTTAATGTGTGTACTAGAAGATGCCCTTGCATGCTCTGAATATGGCAACCAACATTTTGCAGAAGGATGCTCTGTGTTTAGCGAACCATATGTCTTGAGACACTCGTAGCTTCACTGGGAAGGATGTAGCTCTTCTGTCGTGTAGGCAAGTTTAGCCATGTATATGGGTTGCATACTGACTCTGCTAGAGTTGTGAGGAGGAAGTGAAATCTGTATGATAGGAGGATTACTAAAGAGATACTGACTGCAGTAATTCCAATTCCACTCAAGTAGTAACTTTTGTTTATTTTTGAATCATTGCACCCAATACTGAAGTGCTGTTAGCTTAACACTTATCAGAGTGTTATTTATTGACCTGGATATATAAAAGAAAGAAAAAGTGGGGAGAGGTGAGTGCTTGCCCTAGATTACCGAAATCCAGCACGATGGTCATCACCTCTGTAGTTCCTGTCAGTTCCTTATGCAGTACCAGTGACTGCAGTATAGTAAAGCCTTCCAGCAGATGATACATCAGACCAGGCAGATGCTGTCAGATTTACCTTAGATATAAGCCTGGCTTCTAGGATGCTTTCTCCATCTCTCAGGAACAGACTACAACATTTCACTCTGTGTGCTTTTAAACTTAAAGTTATTTGAGAAATAAAAATAGGCAGGCTACTTTATGAAGTCAATCAATAGCTGTATCTCAGTGGTTGCTCATTCTGTGAACGTTGGTTTGGGTCTCATGAAATGATAGCTGGGGAATAGAGAATACCATTTTCTCCATTCCAGCGGGCCTCACCTTAATGCATTTGGAGCTCAATCCCATTTTACTTTGGAAGAGGTGGTAGATAATTCACTGTGGGTCACTAACTTCAGAGATGGTTCTCACCTCACAAACTGAAATACTAACTTATTGATCTGCAGGGCTGTAGAGCATATCTGCTTTTAGGGAACAGAAAGAGGAGACTTTTTCCAAGAGTATTTTAATGTACTGACAATTATTATGTTTTATTATTTAAATGCTATTTGATCTAATCTCTATAAGACCATAGAAACTGATTTCTGTCAAGTTATGTAACTTCAACACTGGACTCATGGTATCAGTTCAATTGCATCCTGTGAATATAGACACTAATTTCTAAATGTCATAATGGTAAAATCCATCAAAAAAGAAACTTCTCTGTTATTTACGAGAAGTAAATAACATGATTAAGAGATACAACTTCCTAAGGTTTATCAAATATATCTTAGATTTAAAATTTAAGCAAATATGCTTAGCTTAGTTATTTTTTCATCAAATTACATAGTGCTACAGACGCTGACTCTACTCTGACTTTGCCCCACTTGAGAAGCTGATGAAACCTTCACTGCCTCACTCATTTATCTGGCTCTGTTCCCATGAAGAACCAGAGCTTGAGTAACCTCCTAGCCAGCTTAGCCTTATTGGTCATCTCAAGATAAATCACCTTTGAGTTAGGTCATATTGACACCACCTGCTGCTTTTCTGATGCTATACTTGTCCTCAGCGATAATGCTGTGACCACATCTGGCAATCACCAGAGGCTTTCTAGCCATATGCTGACCTGGCTCATGCTGTGGCTGGCAGCATTCTGTCTTGCATTGCTCTAAATCCCCAGCTGAGTGTGGCATTCCTCTGCTGGTGGTGACTTCTGCAGCATTTATTCCATGCTATTGAATAACTTTTCATCAAAGAATGGAAAAGAATAAATATATTAAGAGACTCAGCTATGGAGAAGCATTAGAGAAAAATAAAATCTCAAAAAAACCTGCATAGTCATATTATGAAAAAGTTTTATATTGATTGGACCTGGGAATGTTTTTGGTACAGCTGTTGGGGACAAATAACTGTCATAACTTCTATTATAGAAATGAATTTTGAAGTAAAAAATAAAGAAATTTAGGCTAAGCATGTGTAAATACTACTGAACTCTAAGACTGTGGCTTTAAGGTTCAAAGTAGTGGAACTTATCTGTGCTGCAAAGTTCATTGGATAGATAACAAAGAAAATAAGTCAGTCCTCCAATATTCAGAAAATAAATCTTTTAGAAAGATTTCCACCTATTTGATTTGTGCAACCTTATTCATTTTAGCATATGGTGACCCAGTGTGAACCAGCTACCTCTGATTATGTTGTTTTCCACGTGATTATGGATATTTCTTTCCTAAAGGTAATTTTAGCTTAATTATCTGAATGAAGAGCACTAGGATTGTTTTTAAATAAAATTCTTCTGCCACTTTGCTAGTATATTTCCTTTTTTTTTTTTTTTCGCTTCAAGAGCATCTACAGCAATCATATGCATGTGGATTGTTTGGAATGTGGTTCATATTTTTGTATCTTAAATTTCTTTAAAATAGCTGACTACACCTAGAGGTGTTGGATGTTACAGTCAAGAAAATTACACATTTACCAACAAAACCAAAAACAAAAAAAGGAATTATGAAATAAGCATTTCCTTCCTTGTGTTACTTGTACAGTTGGTCTAATAGAAATGCTCAGTGGGTGTTAGTTCTGTGTGAGAGTCAGAAAGAAGAGTCTTCCTTTTACTTGATACTCTGGTGCCAGAACACTCAGACACAAGAATTATAGATTGAGATCCCACTTATCTGGAAGCAGTAGACTATATTCTAGGGAGCTGTGCTCTATTTTCCCCTGGGAAGTACCTCTGCTTTTTAGTGCTGGTTATGTATTAGTCTGAGATGGCACATATTTCTTTTTTCAGCTAAATATATTTTTTCCCATTCATTGTGTAAATGGGTTTTATATAGCTAAGGGACAGCACAAATCCTTTTGAAGAAAGGACAGGAACTTTTTTCTCTTGAAGAAATTCAGATACCTATCTGTAGAGGAAACCTTAGGGATGTTTATCTCTTACTGGGACTTATATTTAAATCCCTGAAAGCAACTCTGGTGCTTAAAACCTCCTATTTTCGCTTCACTGTATCTCCCTCACGAGTAATGCTTTCTGATTCACATGCTTGCCCACTGTGATTTCTACAATTACTAGTTTAAATTACGTTGATTTATAAACAAGTGTCTTGAACTAGATGTCTTATATTGTCCTAAAAACACACATTTCTTGGATGTTTAAATTATCCCTTTAAGACTTCAGGCAAAACTTCCAAGTATATTTTTGTGACTACTACTTATTGGCTATGGGAAAAGTCCAAACATTTCTTTAAAGAACTGTCTGATTGAGGTTTGCAATATCCTTAAATTTTCTAAATACTCTTTAAATATCCTTTAATACCCTGGGTATTCTATAGATAATTAGATAAGCTCTATTCCAAAGAATACAATTGAAATAGGAAATACATAGTAAAGCATATTCAACCTTCCCATTCGCAGTAGATTTACGCAGAGATTTGGAGAGAGAAATGTGTTCCTCTGAATCATGCAATGGATTCATTCCCATTGAATCCCTACTTCAAGGGACTTTTCTTTTTTTTTTTTTTAACAACAGTGTATTTTTATTTAATCAGTTTATTTATTTGTATTCAGATTTTTCCAAACAGGCAAAGATCAAGAATAAATGTCAGGTGATATTTATATGTAGACAAAATGTTTTGTTCGTACATGGGAAAACTATAACATGGGTTTATTCTTAATACACCAAGCAAGTCAGGAAATTATTATTATTATTATTTTTTGTTTCTGCAAATAGAGTATGTAGACTTCCATATCTGCAAATAATGTCCAAATAGTAGAATATTTCAAAGTATTTTTTTTTCCTGCTTTAGAAGCGGACAGGTATTCAAACATAATAACAGATTTGGGGCCAAGTTTGAGAGCAAATAATAAATTACTTGTCAAAAACAGTACAGAAGAAAGGGTAGAAAAACAAATTCATTCATCCATAGCTACAATATGTGTGGCTGTTCATGATGGAGTTCAGTAAACACTCTGGTGAGAAAAAAAAAGTGTTCATTGTACTTGTGGAACTGTAATACGTTCCAAAAGGTGAAGGACAAAAATGAACTAAGTTAAGTTCATTTGCGATTCATTCTGTGTGATTCAGACATATAGTCTTTTAGGTTAAGACATATTAGATAAGGAAACAAAAATGCAGATACAAAAATATGACACCCCACAAATATGTACTTAACTGACTATATTTTTAAATATTCTGCAACATTTTTTAGACAAAAATATTCTAGTTTGTGCTTCTCAGAATGACCAAGACTAAATTCAGAAAGAACAAAGGAATTCTATCCGATTTTGTCTCCAATCCTTACTCCTTCCCTATGACAATGTCCAGGTCAGCAGGTATTTAAATACTGGCCGAGCAGCCGGACTGAGACTACAATCCTGAGCTGAGGTTCTCCTCCTCGAACGCAGTCTCCTCAGGGACAAGAGTGCTGCATATTGTGGCTCCTGCTTGCTTCCCAGGGACTGATGAAGAAAAACGGAGTAACCGGGACTCAAGAGTAGCTAATGATGAAAAGCTGGCCAGAAGCCACTCCTATTTAAGCAAGAACTGCTGACCATAGGAGTGTAATTGTACCTTTCTGAAAGCAGAAAGATGCTACTGAAGGTTCCAACAAATGGCTCTACAGTCTGCAGTTCAAGGCTCATTATTTGTTTCATGAGCAAAGCTTTTATAACAAGGTTATTTATTTGACCGTTTGATTAAATGCTTTTGAATCAAGTGGTCAAATCACCTACCCGGGAGCTTAATTCTCAGGGCTCATTATTAGGCCTCTGGGTGTTCTTTTGCATCAGCCTAATGATATGTAAAATGTCCTAGAAGTATGAAATGGAATATGAGACTTTTTCTACTCATGATGCAGGTAGGAAGGAGACATTTTAATATTGAGGCCTGTTATTTTTTCTAGTTCCTGGTCTTGGCGGCTGGTGGCTCTAAGTTAGGAGGTAGGAAGGAAGTATATGCTGTCGTACCTTGTTGTCAGTTTTTTGTGGAAAGAAAACACAGGCTTAGGGGTTAGAGAGACACTGAGGAAGGCTTACTAGTTAAATATGCATTCTATAATTTCAGGGAGTAGGTTCCATGATATTCAGTGGATATATAACTATCTTTCTGATGTCCTGATGCAAAACAAATGGCTTTCCAAAAAAACAGCATATTTTAATGTGCATTTTTGACATGGAAGTCCATTAAAGCAAATATTGTTGCTAAAACTTAATTCTTGCTAAAGCTTTTTGATTGTGCAAATGAGTGAAGAATTAACGTTTCTTTTTTTGCCAAATGACTTTTCTCACACCAAAATTAATCCAAAAATATTCTCTAAAGATGTCTAAGAAGAATTGCTTAAAATATATAAGAAATATTTTCTCTGTAGCTGCCAAGAATAAACGCTGTTTCATTGCTTTTAGGGACCTCTTTTTTGGGGTGCAGCCCAGTCAGCGGCAGAGGTACAGGCTGAGGGAAAAACAGCCAGAAAGGAGCTGCTGCAGGAACTCGGAGGGAATTCCTAGAGAACATGAGGTGGATAAAAGAGGTGAGCTATTGTTAGCACATTGTTGCCATGAGGGAGCAGGACTGAAACGCCGGGTTGGAGGCAGGGAGCCGGTGAAGGTGAAGCTGCGTTAGCAGCCCCTGCTCCGCTCTCCGCACAGCTGGCCGGGGATTCGGCTGCTCGCTGAACGTGGAAGCTGGCTATCCCTTCAGTTCTGTGTGCAGCAAAAAGAGAGGGAAAACACATGTAAAATCAAATACATTTCATGAAGCAACAACAGCATGAAGCAATCTTGCAAGTTTGATACTTAGACAAACATGTAATCGTTTTAGTGTACTGTTTTGCAAATCATATACTCCCCCCACCCCAAGCTACTTCTACCCTTTGCTCAGCTGGTTACAAGATTTGTCAATTTCCTAAACTATGTTACTATTTTTATTTTATTTTATTTTATTTTTATCCTATTTATTTACTTAGTTTTATTTTATTAGAATGGGACAGGGAGGCATACAAATGCGAAGTGGGTTCTTTACTTCATTTCCTACTCATTTTTTTTCTATGTGAATGTAAACTGTTGGCAGTGCCATAGTGATTCAGAGTTCAGGAATGCTAAATAAGATCAAATTCTACTTTTAATATATTCTCTTATATATTTGACTACTTCAGTGCTTTAAAAATGCAAGAAAAATTCAACAAACCAAAACAAAAAAATAACATAACTAAAAGCAATCTGTCAAGTCTCAGGTACATTGCTGAAGTTGCATTATCCATAATGACAGTTTCTCCCTGGCCAGCATTTCACATTGTTATGATAATTTGCTCAGTGAAACTAGCATGTGGGCACAGACGGCATCCCATTATTTCCTTTGCTCTGTTGGAGTCAGATCCTGTTATCACAGGTGCATTTGCTGGCTGTCTGCTCCTTCTGTATAAACGAGCACTGGCATCAACCCACCCTTGGGAACAGCTCCCTGCCCCTTCCTTGCAAATGTTATGCAGTGCAAAGGACTCCCTTGTAACACATGGCAATTCTACCCTTTTGCATTCAGACATTTTTGTAAGCAGCCTCAAGTTGCCTGTAATTGCCCAAATGCACATTTTACAGCCATCCTGCAATTAATTGCAGCTTAGTGTGCAATTAAATATCCCTCTGCCAGGTGCTTGCACATCAGGGCTATACTTCATGAGCCAGGGCGCAGGCGGATCAGCCATTCTGGAATTATCCGGCATCTCACATCCTGCTTACAGCTGATCATGGCAGGCAACAAATATCTGCTCTCATTGGCATATTTCCTATCAGCGCCGTTACAAGTGATATCATGGGTGCATATGTGCTATAATAGCCTCTGCATAATTCATGAAACCTTATCGCATACAGTCCACAACTTATTTTGGGTGCACTATCAATATTCACTGCCGTGGGCAGTCTGCTCCAGTGCTGTCTGACAGGCCCCTTCTGCAGCAACCCTCAGAGCTGATCAACAAATGTTGCAAGCTGTAGGAGGTAGAGTTAGTCATACTACTAATAGCACTCTGTTCGGGCACAAGATTTTTCATGGGTGTGACTGACATGAAGGAATGGGGCATGTTTTATTTTGAGGAGATGGCTGGCACTTCATGTGAAGTCACTGCTGGTGACCACAGATGGTATAGTGGTAAAACTGTGCTTCACTTCTTAGTCATCTTCAGAGCTGCTGCTAAGCAAATGCTGTCTTTGCTGCTGTTTTAGACTTGCAATTCTATTTTTCCTTGTCTGCATCCAGGATATATAAGCAGACCTCCACAGTCATTTGAGCAGAGCAATGAGGTTTCAGCTTTTCATGACAATGTCTCAAACTCTGCCTTTTTTCTTTTCACGTACCGAATTATAAAAGATAGGTCTAGAACATCTCAGGACTGAAACTCCGCCTTGCTGATGATGCTTCTTACAATTTTCCAAGTTGAAGTGCATTTCAGCATTGGATTGCAGAAGAGAGTTTGCCCTCATATTTCACAAGTTAAGATGGTCATCTTGTTTAGGAGTCCACTAAAGAATACTGCTAGTGCAGATGCAGTTTCACAGTTTGTCTTTTGCCTAGGCTAGAGTATATAATCTATAGAGTTTAATAAAAGTATATGCTGTATAGACACATACATATTCACATGGAGGCCATGGTCTATGTGATTCTATGCCTTCTGTAGAAATAAGGAATTCTATATGTCAAACTATACCCCAGAACTCTCTTTCCGGGCAGAAGCGCAGACTGCACTGAACAAATAGTGACTGATACCTCACATATGCGCTAACTGTCTAAAAGAGCTCATAAGTTACCCATTAACACATTTAATTGCTAGAATTAAATTAAAAAAATTACTAGAAATACTTCATTCTTCAAAAACTTTTCTACTCTTCTGAGGTAATTCATCATCCCGTGGTCTCACTGCCTTGATGATGATAAAGTCTGGAAATTGTCAAAAGAAAAAGCAGATCCTGCGTGACACAGAAGATGTGCAACAGCTTCTAAATACGACATTCATTGGAAGAAAATAACCCATGTTCAATACTGTTCAAAGAATAAAATGTGATATCTAAAAATATTACCAGAGGTGGGTTGTATGTTTATATATATTGTCTGAGAAGGAAAAGATGTAACTTTTGTTTTTTTAGGTTAGCTATAAGGCAATCTGGTAAGTATGCATTCCTAACCTTGCTCATCTCAGAGTAATATGTTTCTTAAAGATTAAATGTAGCATCACACCTTGCAAATTAACTTCTCATCAGAAATAAACTGTTAAGTTTCTCATCAGAAATAACCTCTTAATTTGAATGAGAAAAGTTTTAAAGATCTATCTATCAGTATGTATGAAAAAATGTATGAACTTAGGAGATGAAGATGTTGATGAAGAAATATTTGTTGAAGATTATTAAAAGAATGCAAACACATAGAGTTTAGGAGAATCTCAGATCCCTCCTTTCTCTGATAGGATCTGAATATGTTGCTGTCTTTCCAGATAGATGGAGCAATGAATATTTCTTTATATGACTTGTAGAAGTCATATAATAATTAAGTCATAATCAAGTCTTACAGGACTTAATTAAAAGGGTCTAAAGTAAATGAATGTCATGCACCAGAATAGCAAGAAACACAAAGTTAAAACCTGTGCTACTGGTTTACATGGTGAAAGAGCAGGCTTGAGGGTAGAAGAAGAAAAGAACTGCTTACAAAGGAACATGTGGGTGAAAAAAACATAGATGAGTTGTTTGCTAATGCCATAGACTGTGAGAAGCAAGACAAATGAATGACCCCTCATGTTTAAGTGGACCTGGGGCATATCTCCCACTTCAAACACATGCTGTCTAAAATGCTTTTCCAAAGTGTGAACTTGTATTTGTATATCTATTGCGTGCCTGAATTTTCAAGATCTCTCAGGCAAATGACAAGGAAACAGGCTCTTTTCTCGTATAATTAGTGTCTTCTCATAGCAGTTAAGGAAGCAGATGGTCACACAGTTTGCACACACCAGTTCCAAATGTTCCTACTGTGTGACTCTTGTTGACAGTCACAATCAACAACCCCAAACAGAATCCTCTCCAAATTATGATAAAACAAAATGACCGTTAAGTTGGATCAAAGGCAGTTATTCATTTAGGTTTAGTAGAATGTTCATTATAGTTATTACAGTAATACACAATATATTGCATAAATACAACCGCTGTGTTAACAGTCCAATTTGATAGCCATCTTGTTCAAAGGAGCAAGAAAAAAAATTTTCAAATGAGCTGTCTTACAGCAGGGCTTCCTAACTTGAGGCATGCTGTTTGCTGGAGTAGCAAAGTAGTCGTGACTGTTCATGAAGTGCTTAACTGTGTTTAGGCATACTCAGAGTTTACAAGAAATCATCGTGGTCCTGGTCAGACTTGTCCTATGACTGATAGTTGTGTCTTAAGAAAACTTTTCTAGGTTTGTTCTGTTGGAGTTTGAATGTTTCCATCAGGATGTTTCCATTTCTTTCTCCTGCTATGAGCATACCTAACATATGAGTAATTTGACTTTGAAAATATCTATCACAGTCCCCAATTTATTTTAAGTTCTTTAAGCTTGTTTGTGAGGGATTAATTTTTATTCAAATTTTAGATTATAACTCCCAACACTGCTTCTCCCTTAGAGATTACAAAAACCCAGAGAACTTAAGAATGTAAGAAATCTCTGTCTTGCTGAGATCAGTGGTCTGTCGAGCCTAGCACCCTATTAATGGAAGTAGCAATTTGTGGTCATGTTAACTGAGACCATAGAAGCCTACTCATTTTTTTTCTTTTACTTATGTTTTTAGTGATTTTTATAGAAGTTCATAAATAAGCCATAATTTTTACATACAGCAGACTAGCAAAGAAATTACTTCAAAGCTAGGAGACAGGATTACTATCGATTTCCAAGCAACTATTTCTTCACTCAGAAAATATGTAAAATCAGATTTAAATAGACAAATTTTCCCTTGACATGCCAAAATGTATGGTCAGAGCCATATTTTAGTGTCTTTTTGAATGCCAAAACAATGAAAAAGACTGAAAATAGATGGCAAAGTTATAAGAATGAAAATACAATTGCATTCACATCCTTTGCACCTCATAGAAAATTCTGTTCCCTATCAGAAACCTTCAGTGAACCTAAAGTGTTATTATGAGCTCTGCACGCAAGAGTCAAGGTGATTCTTAGTGAAAATAGCAAAAGAAAAGCAGCAAGAACAGCAGCCAGACCTTCCGTCTGCATTCCCAGCAGGATTCTCATCTCTTTCCCTCGTTAATGCACAGCCAAGGCATTACTTACTCTGACCTGTATGCCTGCATGCAGCCATAACCTGCTTTCAACACGCTCTCCAGTACGCACAAGGGAGGCAGGTGGTGCTCCAGACTGCTACTGTCAACACTTGTTACTCTTCTTTCCTTTCCTCTCCAAACTGAAAGGGTAATACTGCTGTGCTTTTAAATAATGGTTGACCTACCCTTCATATTTCCTAAGGCTGTTTCTAACTCCGTTTTTTTCCGACTGTTCCCCATCACCAGCCATTCCTCTCTGCACCTCCTCTTTTTGCCCCCCCCCCCCCCCCCCAAAAAAAAAAGGCTCAAAACTCCAAAAGACCCCAAAGGAGGACTGCAATAATGGTCTTCTAGGAACTTTTTGGAGGTGTTTTGTGTGACTTTATTTGCCTTTTCTTTTGCTTGTCAAGAAAAAGGATGAGGAGAAGTATTTTCCACAACATTACAGGATAAATGTACAAAAGGATAAGTTTGTAACCCCTTGTTTTAAATGTCAGTGGAGCAAGATTAAGAGTGTTGGTGGAAGTCAAGTGATTGGTGCATTTCTGGTGCTGTGAATGTTTGTTGTAGGTATACCATACTGAGAACACAGTCGAGATCAAATTAATTCAAATTACTAATCTTCCTCTTATCTCTAATTCTCTTCTCTTATCTTTAATTCTCAGTGACTGAAAGTCTATGTAAATTGGTTTTGCTTCTCCTCTCCTCTGAATATGGAGCATGTCTGAAAAGAAAGCACTAAGGTCCAAATAAACCGGATAGTTCAGCCCCAGAGTATTCTATTTTCTTTTCTAGTTGATTACTCTGAAAATTAACCCTCAACACAGAAAGTGGAGTTCATTTTTTTACTACCAGCTTGCAAAATTCTTCAAGGCAGTTTAAGGTTTCACTGAGTTCTTTTAGCAATACTGCTGGAAAGCCACATGCGGCAGATTGATGAAAACAAATATATGTATATAAATATATAAAAAATTATAAATGAAAAAATATCAAGAGAAGCACAATTTTGGCTGATCAAGAATGGTTAGTTATGCAGCTGTTCTGCTACCAAAAGCATCTTTACAATTCATGATGATAAGTTAGCATGAGAATCTTTTGATCAGTCTCCATACAGATGCTAATTTTTGCCAATAATGAGCAAAACTATAGCTTAAAAAATTAATAAGGGACAAGCAGTGTAATACTTATCACTTGGAAACAGCATAGCAGTATTATTTAGTCTTTCATTTTATAATCTTATTTTACAAGTAAGTCTTATGAAGAGTTTGTGTGTTATGATGTGAGGCATATTGTAAAAACACATCATTAATGGAAATTAAAGCAAAGATCTTATGATAAATTCTGTGCTGCTGTGCTTCTCAAAACTACCAACTGTTACATTTTATCAGAACCATGTTTTGAAAAAAG
>JAUBNY010000980.1:556345-597046 GCA_032275445.1 Crypturellus soui | reverse complement strand
AAAGATTTTTGTTTTTATAATAATCTTATTCTAAAGATAAGTCTTATGACCCAGTTAGAATTAATCTTGGCATAAATACATGTTTTAAGACTTCAAGGAGATCCACTGAAATTAGGTGATACAGTATCAGCTCCCAAGTCTCCAATATTATGAAAGTATATACTATGAAAGAGAATAACATTAGGAGAAAGAAACAGGAATGATTAATATGTGTTGGCTATATTAAATCATAACAATGAGAGAGAGATGAATTACAATCTGGTGTTTGTGAATCAGCAGCTTCAGGAAAGCAGTGAGAAGCATGTGCACCACAGGAGAGATGGTCATTACCTACTGATCCAAAATGTGGTTAAAATGTACAGAGAATAGAAATCAATCAAAATGTTATGCAAAGAAATAGAAAGTGACTGGTAGGCAATTTCTAACAACAACAACAAAAAAAGGCAAGATGGCTAGGAGGGAAAGTAGTGAAACCTAATATGAGGGTACTGTTCTGTATCAGGCTGTGCTTATGAGCAGGAAAGTTAATGAGCTGGGAAAAAGCCAAGTATTTCAGTGCTGAGGGAGACAGCTGCAAACTCCCCAAGTGGATGGGTCATCAAGGTAAATATTAAAGCCTTGGACTATCAGAGAGATCTCAAAAGAACAGCTCAAAGTTGTCAAGAGGTGAAAAAAATCTGTAGCAAATGATCCAACGGGTTTCTGGGTACAGTTAAGTAACATGTAGTAAAAAAGTAGTAGTAAGTAGTAAAAGTAGTAGTAAGTAGTAAAAAAGGTACGAGTAATGTAAAGTTGCAGGCAAGATACTCACATATACATGCTGTAAAACAAATAGAAAAAATACATTCCAAAATATTGATAAAAAGCATAACTTCAAGATTACAAACTCAAAAGCCATGCTCTCCTTTAGAGATCATAGAAGGAAATATTCTACAGGAAGTCATTACATGTACCTACTAATTCCTACATGCCACCCTGATGCGTTGTATTAGCTTCAGTTTATTAAACTTCATGTTTAAAATGTAGGTACTCCAGATGAGTGTGACAAAGGACTTGATCATATTCATGTTGAATCAATGACTAACTAATTAATCTACTTTCTTAATTTGAATAATGGAGCACTGAATAAAGATTGACACCTATGCTTGGGTTTTTATTCAGCTCTATCATTTGGTCTAAAATATGGGATTACTCATCTCTCAACTACTCAACTTTCTTAATAAGAATCTGTCTTTTAGAATAAACACTGAGTCATGATGAATAGCAATAGCTTATCAAAATGAAATCAAATAGAAAATGTAGTTCTTTTCATGCTTTGAAATAAACTGTCTGTTTTACCTGTTACACCTGAGATAGAAATTCACTGGTTTCTTCAAGGTTAATTTTCAGAGTTAACAGGCACCCAGTTTTAGAGGAATCCAGTGTGGTTGCCTATATTTGGTCTCTGGGTCTAGTCGTCTTTCTTTCCCTGGACAGTTCAGAGGATGGTAATAGCTTTGATAGTGGACTAGTGCATAAATGCAAATGCACCATAGTAACCTGAATTTTTGAATATGCTACATATAAAAACACAGGGCTTGAATAGATTTATTGATTTGGGAGTTTCCAAGCTTAAATCTATCATCAATTTAGGGAGAAAAATAAACATTTCTGAGAAATCATTTATGCCAAGACAGTAGGGACAGCAAATGTCACTGAAGAATATAGAAATTTCCACCTCCACTGGATAAACATTTTTTGGAGTTGCTATAGATATATGTATATATATGTATAAAAATACTCATGGAAAATATAAATGAACAAGAGTTGGTATTGTAGGTGCCTTTAATTTTTTTTTCTTTCAATTATTGAATCTGAAACACTATTGATACAGGTACTTTTCCTTACCAAAATGAGATTCCCAGTAAGCAAATTTTAATTAGTTTTTAAATAAGACTGTAATACAAATTTCTGAAATTACCTTGAGCAAAACATTTTTTTAAGATTTAGTTCTTTTTTTCTTTTTTGCTTTGTTTTATGTTTAAGGAGGGAAACCCTGACAATCAATGCAGATTCAAAATATCTTTAAAAGCATTCAAATCTGTCAGTTTGCTAACTTTCCCCTTCATCATTAGACAGCAATCACATCTGCTGAAGGCTGAGCTAGCAGAAACACTTTTTTTTTTTTTTTTGTGGAATAGTACTTGTATTTTAGGGCATGCCCTGAGGTACTATATTCACATATTGTCACTAGTGAAACCTCTTAACTTGGATTTTTAAAGGTACCTAATGAAGGTTTTGAGGCAAACAGTAGCCAGACTTGATCCACATTCAGCAATTTCAAAAACTGCTTCTAAGTATGGAACCAAGGTGCATGAGATTTCTAGTTTATCCTGGTTATGATTAGGCATGTGCTTAAAGTAGATATGAATAGAGGTAGATATAAATAGCTGTAGTGCCATATGTCTTTACTCACCAGTGCTGTAAGAGCTTCATAGGATGACCTCCATACTGATGTGGAATTAGATTACCTTCCATTCTGATATAAAGATAACTGTAATGTGAATCAGATTTTGGAATCTGGATTATAGTAGTGTCTAATAAAAATATTTTCTGATGCATATTATATGTTACCGTTTTAAATTTATAATCATAAATTGCACATCTTTCCATACAAAACATTGTGCAGTTATTTTTTACTACAGTAAGTGCTGGCTTAGGCATACAAGCATAAAATTCTCCCAAAGCAATTTCTTTTCTATCACCATTGTATAGAAAAAGCCACCCTATAATTAATAAAAATGTCTTTTCAGGAGATGGCGATACTGTATTAATCAACATCATGATGAAGGACACTTTCAAGCACCGTGACTAAGCAGGGCTGTTAGCAGGTGAAATTAGCCAACCATTCACAATCCGCTAACTGAAGAAAAGTGTAATGTTCATTTGGTCAGAGATATGGACTATATTCAAGAATTTAATTAATAAGTTTTCATTGCAAATAGTTTAATAATGCTGTTACCTATGTTCTGTGGAAGAATTCCTTAATTGAAAATGTAGCAGATAGGAGCCATGCATAGAGTTTTACTCAGTTTTGTTCTAGGGTAAACAATATAAAGTATAATATAATTTTACCATTTATTTAATTTTTTGTTTGTTTATTTCCAGGGAATTTTTTCAGGTTACTTCATCTAGCCATGCAAATGGAGAGGCAATATTTTACATATTTAACTCTTAACAATCTATATATATACAGTTGAAAGTAAATCACCAGCAAAATTGAAAAATTGTACTGATTATTCATACACATGCAAAAGATCAAGTCTTGTGATTTACCAAAGTCTAATACAATGTTCTTACTAAAACTGTACATGTCTTTCATAATGGAAACTATCCTTTTCTAACAGTACTGGTATAGCATCTATGTTTTAGTTATGAATTAAATAATTATCAGAATTTAGGATTCATTTCTCAAAAGCTCAACAACAAGAATTATACCCTTAATAGCAGACAATGTTAGTTTTTACTGGAGTGCAATTGATATGCTGTTTGGAAAATATGTTGAAATTCTGATGCTGAACTGTTTTATATAGTTTTTATGTATATCCTGTGGAAACATACTGGAAATGGAGATCTTCTGTTTCTTCCAAATGCAGCACACAAGAGAATCAAACTCAAATGACCAAATGACAGCATAAGAGTTATTATGAGCAACAGATGGCAGTATGTTATTTATTATTTTTGCAGTGTATTGCACCAGATCTACGGTTCAGTCTATCGTTTATAGAAATTACTGTGACTACATGCATATCAATTAATAAGAGCTCTAAATCCTTCTTTATGGTTTACCGCTGACATATGTATCCTTTCTCCTCATCTGTTGCCCTAGAGTCTCTCAATCTGGAACTACTGGAAAGGTGATCTCACTAATAACGCTCTGCATTGCAAGAGCCATTGTAAGTGTCTTTAAAATCTGTGTCTGTTGCTATCATTTGTAAGATAGCTGTCTGTAACTGTCTCTATTAGAGAGCACTTTCATGAGTTAGATGAATAATAATGGCAATGTTCTTAGAAACATTCTTTAGAAAACTAACCTGACATATATAGCGCTATGTATGTACTGATGAATCAGAGCCTTTGGTAATGGGAAGATACAGTAGGCAGAGGAAATAAATGACTAGAACTAATAGGTCTGAGAGAAGAGGTGATATCAATAATATGAATACATTTGTTTGAATATCGCTTCCCTCTAAACAGTCTTGCCCACCACTCCTGGTAATTTTGAGAAAATTACAGTGCTGCTCAAGACATGTGTGGTAATGCTTCATGAGAGTATGCAATTGAACTATGGAATGGGGAGCTAATGGCAGTCATCAATGGTAGCTTACTATATAATAAAAGTCTTTATAGAGTCACAACTGTGTTTTGGAAAGCATTATAAAAGCACTGACTTTTGAAGTGTGACATTCTAATTAGATAAGGAAAATTCAGAAACTTTAAGAGGGAGGACAAATGGCATTTGTGCTTCATATAATTTCATGTAAACATCTTTTCTATCTAATTTTTATGATAATAATATTTTTGCTATAGAAAAAAAGTTTTATTTTTCTCTTTAATTGCATGTGGTAGTGCTTTCTGATTATAGCAGTTTGAGTGGAGCAGAATCATAAAGCGGGAATTTGCAAAAGAATGAATATGCGGGTTACCTCTACCTGCTTACAACAATCTATTATAGAGTGAGTACATGTTGCATGATCTCCTTAACAAAGATATCAGCTAAGAAATATTCACTCTAAACTTTGGAACACTTGTAGGAAAACTGCAGAAAAAAGGCAAAGTAGAACTTCACTGGAAAATGTCCTTGTTAACTACTACTCTTCAAATCCACAGCTATGTAATGCAGCCATTTAGAATCCTAACAGAGCACTGAATCTGGTTTAAATTGCAGTATATTTGAAACTTATGATAGTGAAAAAAATAAATGGTCTTGAAATCAAAGTTTGCCTCTCAACTCTGGGAAAATTATAACTTGGCATGAATATATAATGGAAGGGATAGTTACATAGGTCAAATATGAATTTGATGATATTAAAAGCCTGGTGGATTGCTAAAACTTTCTTCACACACTTGTTTAAATATGAGGAGGAAAAGGCATATACTCCATATTGTCAAATATTCAAACAACCAAAGCAAAACACTTTGATGATATATTCTGTTTGTTTCCTATTTGAATGTTTTTTTGACTATTCTAAGCTTTCAGAATTGGTATCAGAGCCAAGAAAGAGCCAAATTTCCAAAATGTCCTGGACATTTATTTGATTCCTGAAGCGTGTGTATTCCTGATGATCATAAGCTCAAAAGTAACTTATCAATATAGGAAGTAAATCTTAGGCTATGATTCATAATATATATGTAATTTGTGTGCTTTGATTCAGTAAATACCTTTTTTTTTTTTGAATGTAAAGATCTCCATGCTTACATAAGATCTGTTTTCTCAGAAGTATGGGGTTTCTTGTAGTTGCCTGATCTGAAATTACTTAAGAGCGTTCAGCATTTGAATACCTTATTATGCTAGAACATGCTAAACTTATGTAAACCCACCTTACACGCTGCGTAAAAACACTTGTAATTGCCAATATACAAATTAATAATTTCCAGAGAATGGAAAATTATATATTGAAAATTATTTGTGATTGAATTTTAGTTATTTTTTCCATATTTATGAATAATTTTCCATAGATACTCAGCAGGTTACATTATACTAAAACAAAGATTTTGTAAAAAAAGTATAAACTCTCAATGTTTACCCATTAAAACAAATATCAATTTTGCAATTCGCACAATGTTCTGTATAACCTTGCAGGCTGAACTAATCACATCTGAGAGCAGAATGAACAGTCATCATACTTGGAACATTGTGGGTATATAAGCCACAAATTATAGTTTATTTTCTTGGCCAGTTAATATATGCAATACCATGTAAATTAACAATTGTATATTAGACTGTAATGTTTGCTCTTTGCTTTCCATTTTGTTTGATTAGATTCTTAAATCTTTAATCAGAGAACAAAAATAGTAGTGCCTATTACTGTACCAGTCAAAACAGAGCGAACTGAATTTTCAAGAATGATCAGTTTAAAAAACTCAAGTAATAATAAATAATAAAACTCAAGAAATAATAAAACCAGCATCTGTTTTTGAATGCTTTGCAATACAGGGCATACAAGTAGAAACAGTGTCTTTCATTTCCAAGGGATACTGCTTCCTACTTTACTCTTAGGTGTCTTCTATTGAGCTTTGAAGAATGGAATGAGGTCCTGATGTGTTTTTCAAGTGTGGTTCCATTGAAATAATTATAAATATCTCATTCAGATTTCCACTACTTTCTGGGAGTAGAATTTGTCTTCACGTATTCTGTGCTACTGTCCAAAGTCACGTATAATTGTTAGATTTAATCAGGCAAGGCTTAGCTAGTGCAGGCATCAGCTCAGAGCTAAGGAGCAGTTACAGATTTCTGACACTCAAGGCAGAGATGAACATATTTTTGAGCCCTCCTGCCATGTCCTCTTCACTGCCAGGATTTACACGTGCACACACAGACACACACGCTCTAACAAGCACAGTATTTTTTCTTACAATTCAACCTCTAAAATGACTCATATTGCCATAGATGATGAACTGCTATTGTGTAGGTTCTGAATTTTCCTGTATGTTAATGCGCATCTTTGATATTTGTATAAAACATTAAATGCTTAGGAACTTTGAAGTTTGTCTGATGTTATACTGAAATGTAAATGGTAATGAATGGTAAAAGGGCAAAGAATATTTCTTTTTTTTTAACTACTGTGCAATTTTAGGGTGCTAATGATGAAATCTAGTTCCTTCATCTTAACTTTCCAGAGGTTTAAGTTTATGATTTTAACATACTGTGCTTTGACAATAAATCCTTTGCAGTAACATTTTCCTTTTTCTGATTTTTTATTTTATTTTATTAGTGTGAGTGATTGTCCTTGTTTATTTCTTTGGCATGTAGGTGCATGGTAGAGGTTTTTCTTCATTTATAATTAAGATGTACCTCAGAAGCCACAGTGTATAACTCTCAGGGAATATTAATATCTGATAATAAGTGAGATCTAAGATCAAAGAAAAATTGTTCTTGAAGCCGAGGAGCCACTGATAGTAAGCAGATCACATAAGATAGATGAGAAAGGTTACTGGCACTTATATTGTAGCTACAATCTGACAAGCACAGCTGCAGCAATGGCCCAGAAATGTGCAAATGTCCCCCAAAATTGAGGACATCTCTAAGGTCAAAGAGAAGAAACCACTAGCATTAAGTGCTAAAAGTAATTAAGTTAGTGGAGGAGAGCAATTTCCTTATGATGGCCACAGAAAAATCCCAATTAAAATCAGTCAAGAGTATAGTTGTATGCAGAATGACTTCTGAGATAGTAAAAGGCTACTTTCCAGAGCCTTTTTTCACCTGGGAACAGAAAAATTAAAGGAGTTTCTTGTCCAATAAATTGTCTTCAAGGTCAAGTGAGATTTTTAAAGAACTTCTTCAATTCTATAAACTATGTCTTTGCCTTTTGTTTTTTCTTATTTTTATTCTTTTTGCTAATTGTGAGATGTCCATAAACTGCCTGCACAACTTACTGCAAAGATTAGGGGCAAAGAAAAGGGGCAGTTGGCATGTGTTTGGAGAACATGTGTGTCTGCCTATTCCTCAAAGACCATAGCGACTCTACTCAGTCACGATTGCCAGGTTATTAAGAGCATAAAATTTGCTTAGCTGTGAGATTGTTATCTAGGGAAAGAAAGAGTTCAGAGGATATTACTGAGGGATTCTGAATATCTAACAAAAACAAGCTTGTCTACAATTACTACGGTGTGAATTAAAGAATAATACAGCAAATATAAATACAGTAATATAAAACACTAAAATAAAACACAGCTGGTCTTTATTAAAGGCCAGCTTCTGACTTTTTGCATGTAAGATGCCCACAAAAATAAATCTAAAGGTACATCTATTTTTACTTTAATAATATTTCTCTTGAAAAATGCTTTGCCTTTTGGCTGTTTGGCTGTTTGGCCTTTTGGCTATTTCACTTGCTCTGTGTGTCTGAGACACACACATTTTTAACATTTCTGAACATATGCTGAGATGGCTAAAACAATTTGTGTAGTTGGTGGGCCATTATAGTCACTTCTACCTTGCAGAAGATTCTTTCCTGTTCAGCCTTGGTAATTAGAACGAACTAATGAAAGCCAGAATTTCTGGCTGACCATTTTCTTCTGCTGAATTCATTTTAAAATTATTTTTCAAAACTTTTTTTATTGTTACAAAATGGCAGGTGTAATTAGAAGCTGGTATACTGCATTTTTTAAAAAGTGTTATCTCTTAAGGAGCAATAAAAATAGTGACTGTACAGTTGAATATAAGTCAAATAATATTTCTTGCTAAACATCCAGAAGCAGCTGGCATTTTTTTTGATACAATTGTTAGAAGGAGTTCTCACTGCCGCATGCAAACGGATTGGACACCAGTTAAGAGTAAATAAGGTGAAAAGAAAAACCAAAAAATGAAAAGTTCTAAATGTGCATTTTCATACAGAAAATATTGTATAAGACTATCTTATTTTGTATTTTGCTATGAGTAGATATGAATAGATTTTTAATATTTTTTGATGATATGAAAAGTCTGTGACTGCTACAGTTAGTTATTTAAACTTTCTTCTTTAGGTTAAAACTGTAAACAGAATAGCAGGAAAATAAATAGGACTGAGATGTCAGCATTATCTAGTCCTTTTGTCAGGCTCCAGTGAAATTCTGGCAGGAGGATATACAGAAGGCTAGTGCTTCCGTTGAATGGTTCTAAGGCAATGGCAGGAATGATGAAAAAAAAGATAAAGCTGTTATTATTGATTGTTAGTACCATCCAGGTTAGGACATTTCACTCGCATACACGTTTTTAGAGTTTATGGTGACCTTGGAAATGCTATGGGTTTTTTTTCTTTCATTTTTTTTTCTAACTGCCTAGTTTATTCGCCTACTGTGAACATATTGGTTTTTAAAAATAATTCAAATAGTAAATACGGAAGCTTGCCCATGTTAATTGAAAGAATCTGTGACAGAGTTAGGAACAGCCTTAAGTTTTCTCCATCTTTCCTAACCACTGATCATCTTTCCTCTTATTATTCTTAGGTTTACTTTTATATTTCTTCTTTTGAAAAAAATACATCAACACACAACAGTTAATCAGAGAAATGATTATTACATTACTGGTAAGTAGAACCTTCCAAACTTTAAAAAAGAGTACCTGAGAACAGCATTCTGTATAAGTATAGCAGCACTTCTATGTTTCTATGCACCAATCCTCGGCCTGCAATGTAGGACCAATTATTGATCTCAGATTTACTCTCAGTATAATGAATTCGTTGAATGTATCTATTTTCGTAGGTAAAGGGAGCCTCTTTTTGCAGGAGGTGCTTTATAAAGAAGACAGTAAAAGCAATGAAGGAACTATGCATTATTATAGTATCATTATAGGCCCTTTGAGTCTTAGTCACAATTTTTAGAAGCTTAGATCTGTCTGTCACAGAACTGGATTGAGGCAGTATAACTGTAGGAGTAATATAAGCATTTCTCTTTGAATAATGAAAGGAAATAATGAAGGTCAAACTGGTACTAGAAATACAAAAAGAAATAAATATTCAATAATTTGGGTAAAATTAAATCAAGAAGTTATTATGTAATGATTTTTATATTTATTAAAAATGACTTCATCATAGTGATCATCAGCTATCATAGAATAAAATATACCTATTAAAAATATTTAGGCTGCCTAAATAAATACAAAGAGTTATTGTCTTTTTATGGGAAACAGCTGTGTTTTGTTTTAAAATTGTGATGCTTTATATTTAGGCATGTTACTCGTATTGTAAGTAATGTTTACCATTTTCTCTGTTCCTGCCCTCTAGAAATTCCAGCGCTTGAGTAGTTTCTTTTGGGTGTAGCTGTGCAAAACTATAGAAAGAAGGAAATTGTAAACCACTGTGAATGGGGATAGTTGAGATGAAGCAGATTCATGAGGTGTTTCATGTAGAAAGTATTAAAACCTATGTAATGCCCCATTTTTTTTTAAAAAAAAAAGAAAAGTAACTATCAGGCAAAAAAAAAAGGAATTCCTCAGAGGATTTTTTTTTTTGACAGAGACCGCGTGTTCAGGGGGCTCTTGTGTGGTACTAAAGAGATCTTCTTGTTTTCCTAAGGGAGGAATGTGAATTCACATTGCAAAGAATCTCCTAGCGCCACCATTTTTAGGTGCCAGGAACAGAAATAGTATGCATGATTACAGTTTTACATGGTCATAGTTATTTCCATTGCCATGGTCATAAATATTTCCATTATTTCCTCATTTAACATTGAACAAGAAAAGTCATAATCATGAAGTAATAGTTGTATGATTAGAGAGTTTGCAGTTAGTTTATCTTCATACAAAAAAAAAGACAGTTTCAAAATCACACTTATTTGGGAGAGAAAGGGCCTCGTAATAAAAATACACCTGAAGATCTAATTTTGACAGTACTTATATATCCCTTTGTGTTTACAGCTCTTTCAAAGTTGGGACAAAACTTTTTTAATGTTTTCTGTCATTCCCATAGGCATTACAAATTGAAAACCAACACTTGATTGTACTATATCTGAATTGCAGTGCCCATCTGATCAAATGTCATTTATTCTTTGCAGCTGTCCAAGGTTTCTAGTTCAGGAGCCCAGAATTGTAGTGCCAACACCGAAGATATTCATGGAGCTCACATGTCAGGTACACAGAGAGAACCGTAATACAGAAATACTTGCAGGGTGGATGCTTAGGGAAAATTTTCAGAAAAATGAAATCGCTAATTGTGATTAACTAAATATATTTGTCTAACATGTTACTGAGTATGGGCGGAAGTAGAGAAATAAGTGTTGGAAGGGAGCTTTGGAGGTTAACTTGTCCAATGTCTCTCTCACCCCATTCAAAGTAGGACTGTCTTTTATAGGACTATCTTTTAAGCTTTGGGCCTTGTCCAGGCAAGTTTTGATTGTTTTCAAAGACGAATATTCTGCAAACGCTGTAGGCAACCTATTCCAATATTTGACCATTGTCATGGTGAAAAAGATTTTTCTTTAGTCTAACTGTAATTATCTACATTGTAATTTGTGCTTCTTTTCTATTGAACATAGTCCTAGCACTACATTCAAAATTACTACTCCTTCCCCCTCACTGTTTCCAAGTAAGCTGTGAAGGTGATTCAGATGTGCTGAAAAACACAAGCGAGGCAGAGGTAAATTAACCAAGAAGAATAGCAAAATAAAAACAGAAAATGACCCTAGCTGATATATAAACTGGAAAAAAATAAGTATAGCAAACCCTCTTGAATAAGTATAGTGAATGCTACCCAATTAAATTCTGTCCCAAAAATATACCCTAGTTCTTTTGAAAGTGCATCTTTTGTATGTATGTGCATGTGCTCTCTCAAAACCTGAAGATTTTAAAGGAAAATTCTTTTGATTGATGGCTTTCTGATTACTAAGTAACCAGCAGGCATCTTGCAACTTTCATCTCAGCAGCTCTGATTGCCATTTTGAGGAGACTTAGTTGCTGCTGTCAGATCATTATACTATACTTACAGTTTCATTTTTATTACCACTGTCACTTGTAAAACCGGTTTAGAAAACATCTTGGATTTTTGTGTTGGCTTATATTGGCACCATTGTTTGTGGCTCCTGTATCAACGAGCTCATTGCCATCATAAATGTCAAAAGTGGAATCCTGATCTTTTGTCTATCGTACAAAACCTTTCATTATGGCTTTTGCATAAATAGCTACTGCTTTATTGTGCCTAGCTGCAAAGCTTTGAATAATTTAATGACATGCAACTACACAGAATGAATATTTGCAGTCATTAAAGTATTATTATCTTCTGCCATCTGCCTGTGTCTTGTTGATTTTCCACTTGAACATTTCAGTATATAAGGAAAATCTCAAATGTTCCTTATAAAAGCTGTGCCAGTGGCATTATTCACAGTTCCAGAAAAAAACAGTGGAATACCCAGTGTTCTTCCAATTGTGCTGAAAACTATAGCAAATGATAGAAGAGACTGCCTTTCTGAATGGAACTTTTAAAAAGCTTTATGCATAGTGCATTAAGATGATTTCCTATGATTCTTTCTGAGCTTCATGACTTGGCATCATAGCAATTTATAACAAAATCAGTAATCTTCTCCCAGATATCTCATGGGAAAATAATAGCTCTCTTTATTTTGCACAGACGGTAAACTGCTGAGAGACTAGGCTCAAATTTTAGTTAAAGGAACAGAGAGTGAGAACGTATGGTTCAAAGTGTGGACCTCAATTACTTATTTTTTTCCTCTTTCCTTGAACAGCAATGTTATCTCTCTATTGGTTTCCTTTCTACTAAAAATCTTTACATCTGATGCCAAAAATGTTAAGCCCACAAAAAATATTGTTCATCTACTTTATTTGAATCCTGTTTGTGCCTTGATCATGCTGACATTATCCCTGTGGAAGTACATATTCATTGCTTTACTCTACTGCTTTACGGCCCTGGTAGTTCTGAGATGAAGAGTTGCTACCAGTCCCATCCATCACTATACTTTCTTTTGCATGCCCAAGACAGTCCATCAGTCCAGCATGGAGCTGTAATTTTGATGTATGTGATGCTGAAAAATACAACCAATTTAAGTTTTTTCTAGTCTAATTTTATTTCTTTTTTATTTATTATGTATCTCTATGTATTTTTATTTGATGTTTAGAAAGAAAAAGATTGGAGATAGTGACCTTCATTTTGCCTTGATATTGTGAGAATGATATAGATAGTTAATATTTACTACTAGCTCTCTGAAGCAAATGCAGAAGGATAGCTCTTGCATTGAAGAACTTCAAGTACTACTTTTAAAATGATGTTTTTATAGATGTATAGTTTTATCCTTCTAGGCCTTCAGTGAAATCAGAAGGCTCCAGGCACAGGTGAGGTACTGCTCACATGCTACTTATTGCTAAATATAGGTATTGGATCTCACCTGTATAATACTAATGCATGCTAGCTTATTACATTTTTCAAGTTTTAATCTAAATATTATGCTAAAACTGTCTGAGACTGTCTTGATGCTAATAGTTATATAAGACTGTGTATTGAGATGATGTCTTATATCAGATATGCAATTTATTCTTAATATCTTTTAAAATGTCTTTTTCAAATATCTTTTTCAAGTCTCTTTAATTTCTGACTATATTAAAGAAATTTGTCTGTTATACCATACCTATGCAAAAAATCATGCAATGAAATATGATTGAATATTTCAAAGGCAAAATATAAAACTTTAAAACTGGCATAGAAATTTTACTCTGTGCATATATAAAGGAAACACAGCATATCTTAGATTTCATCTAGAAAATCTTGTAACTATGTCACACTGTGTTGCATAGAATTTCTCAATTTAATGTAGAGCATTGTGGACTGAAGATTTACACTGTGATTATCTAGTGAAATTTGACTTACCACTTAACATTTTATGACTGAGTTCTTGTACGGCGTTACTCCAGGCACTTCTTTTGACAGAGGTCTTGAAAAGGTTCTCATCTCTGTAGACAGTTGTGTAAGGAAATGGACCACGGTTGAAAGGCCACATGTTGTATTCTGGCTTATGTTCATGGGGACAGAAACAAATGACCGTGTTTAGCCTTCCTGTTGGGAATGGTCATTGACAGAGCCTCCTGACTATGCTCAGCATGTGCTGTATATTTGGTTGGAAGAAGGAGTTGCCTGGCACACGTCAAAACCATGCTAAATTTGGATAGCCAGCACTATCCGACCTATCTCAGCTGCACAACGCGTTGTAATTATACACGTTAACTTGCCTGAGCTCCGATATCTGTTTATCATTGGATGTAAAAGAAAAGAAAAAGAAATCTGGAAGACTTGCCTGTACTTTTTTTTTCTGGAAATATTTTATTCACATAAAAAGGATAAAAAGCATCACCTCTTTCAGATGCCTGTTTTAATACCCCTGTTATTTGATATGTCTGGAGGCAAGACTAAAAGTTTCTCCCTTGACATCCCACCTGAAGTTTCTGTGTGCCCTAAAGATCTTTACAGAAGAGTAAAACTTTCTTCAGGCTACACTTCCTTTGGAGTTACACCATTTTCTGCAAGCACAGGACTGCAAAAGAACAGGTTTGCCTGTGCTCCCTTCCCACTTATCCCTCTCCCTGATCCTGCCCTTTCTCTCAGTGTGCAGGGGCTTTGCAGCCAGTCTGGACACTTTCAGGGAAGCCACCAAATGTAGGAGTTCTCCAGTGCTCTGGCTTCATGTGGAGAGGCTTGGCTTTTGTCTGTGATAGATGTACTACCTCTTTGGAGATTTGGGAATGATTTAGGTAATTTTCCCATCAATCTACACAAAAAAATGGTTCTTCTGCAATGATGTAAATCAAAGTGGGAGGAGAATAAGACTGTGGAAGAGGGAAGAGGAAAAAGCCACAGAGATACTGTGGTTTTGTATGTATCTCTTTAAGACATTGACTAAACCAAGCTGATCTATTATTTTTATGCATTAAATTATGTGTATTATTGCATTAAACTTCAAATATTTTCAAGTATTGATGGGGGAGCACTACCATGACAAGTACAATACAAAGAAGAGTAGGGAAGAGTCAGTTCTTGCTCTGGAAAATTAAAACCTGAACAACCCCATCTGCCTGTGAGCTAATATGCTTTAACATAAAATCAGAGCATTGTAATATAAATCTCACTTTACTGGCTTTACTCTCATTTCTTTCTTTACTTTCTTTTGTAATTTCCCTCCAGTAGGTGCAAGGAGCTCTGAAGCGCTTCTCAGATACAATTGCATGTTAAGAAAAAAGCTGTGTAATATTTTTGAGCTTAAAAAATAAACACCTTATTTTCTTAAGCTTACAAAGCTCAACAGCATTAGCTCGAAGGAGTTTCAAATATTAATTCTGAGTCCATTAATGTCCTGAGCATGTAAGTATTTTTGTCAGTTTAAAATTATTTTCTATTGTATTGTATTTTTGTATGCTTGCATTTGAGCGGGATCTTGAGGATGCCATAGTTCTGTGGGATTTGAGAAGCTCAGCCCTTTCTGAAGAAATAATCACTGAAGAAGTTAACTTTAAAAAACAAACAAACAAACAGAAAAACAAACAAAACACAAAACAAAACAAACAAACAAAAAAAGAATTTGTCTTCAGAGTTTCAGGAGGAGGCTAGGTGGATATGATTTATCTCCCTTATTTACTTACTTGGAGAAGTGCTCTTTTCCATTTTCATACAATTCAGGGAACAAACTTCTCAGATCTGCAGATAAAAATTTTGCTATTTTTTCTGCAACACTATGTTATTATCACATTTCTGCACAGACTACAAGATATTTCAGATGGAAATATCATTTCTTTTTTTCTCTCTCTTTAAAGTTACTGGTGTGGTACATACTACCCACAGCTCTTTGGAAAATCTGGGCCAAGAAACTGAAAGATAAAAATATAGCAAGTTAAGTCAAAGGAAGGCTGCCAGTTTAGAAGAGGAGTTTTTAACCATATTTGGCACTTTTAATTAGGCACCATTAGGCAGTCGAACAAGAACTAGATTCTCTATTGACTGAAAGCTTCATGAAAATAATACTCTATTAAATAGCTAGGAAAAAGTAATTTTATTTTCATAGGCAAAACTTGCTATAGTTCAGAGGAAAATAAGCTAGCAGCTGATGCACAAGCCATTTTTTCTATATATAGAGCTTCTTAAAGTAAGATCTTTGTATTTAAAAAGAAAATCTATGTGGGTTTCTTTAAACCTTCTAATTAGCAGCATCCACTCAACAACTTTCATCTTCATGGGTATCGGTTTTCAGTTAAGACACAATGGTTGTCTAATAGTGGCATTATCTAAACACTCCTTTAGTGGTAATATGAACTGAAAGACAATTTGGGATCTGATAACAGACACAGAAAAAGTGGTTATAAGCCCATAATCTAATATTAATATTAAATCCGACAGGTATGTTAGTTTACTGTTCACTAAAGCACAGGATATTTTTTGCCTATAATATTTCAAAAAGATAGTATTTTCTGCAAAAAACATGCAGAATAAATGAAGGATGTCCTTGGGTTCAGTTGACTTGTAATTTACCACAAGATTTTTGTTTAGATAAACAAAGATATGCTTTGGTCTTATTCAGTCACGCCATTACTTTAGTACTTAGGTTTTGAAAACCGTAATAATTCCTCCCTTTGCTACTCCTCTTCCCTTCCCTCACAGAAGTAAAATGTTTTGCAGAGAGTTCAGTTATGAAGGAAACATTCAGAAATTTAGCAGAGCTAATATAATATTTAAAGTTTTTACTTTAATTTCTAATTTAATTCAATTAATTCCATAAAATAATGAAGTTTGTGAGGAAAAATATGTCAAAACTGTGTACTGAATGTTTGCAAAAGAGCATTGCCAATGAGATTGGAATTCTAAAAGTAGTTTATTTTCAATATCTTAAATTCTAAATGTAAATAAGTAAATTTTGCAAAAATGTAGTCCATATAATTGACCCAACACTACTCTTGTGGAGATGGAGATAGCTAAGTGAGATGATTGAAGTTCAGAATCTGCCACTTTTCCTCTGTTAGCAGTTTGAGTCCTTTCTTCTGCAGAAGCTAAATGTGGAAAATTCTTGCTGCTAGGCTACAAAATGAAAGATCAATGGCTGTTTTTCTGCAATCTCTAGTCAATTATTGCAATAAAAAGGGGAGAAATATTTCCCTTATGCCACTGATACTCCAGTCCCTGCATCCCTGAACTGCACAGATGAATGCTTGCTCGTAGTCAGAGTAGTAAATTGCAGCAGGAGGTGATGACCACATAAATCCTTAAGATCTGCAATTTTGGGGTGTAGGATAAGGGACTTTTTTTTCTTTGAGAGAGAGATTAGTTCTTACTCCTTTTACCCCATTTTATTTGAATAGAATTCCTTATGTCTTGTTTTCTCTTTGCCCCATGTGCTTTTCTACCTTCATTTCAACATGCCCAAGCCTATGAGACTTGCAAATGTCTTCATCATGGTAGGAAAGGGGGAATTTCAGCAAGTTAAAATTTCTAAAGCCCTGTTAAAATGGAGATGGTTTATACCGTTCCATTTGCAAGTGTAAATGTAGCAGAAATCCTATGCAAACTTTCTGAAGGAAAAGTATTTGAAAAATATTGTCAACTTATACTTTTTAGTTTTGTAGATTCTATTACTGCAACTTAAAATATTATATTCTAAGTTTCCTGTTGCAATTTTATTACAGTGTAACAGGCCATTCTTATGATTCTATACCTCACAAAAAAAGAGTATAGTTTTCTAACAATCAACATAGATGTAATATAATTTGAATACTTAATGGTTTTATGTTAGTATTTTTCAACTGCAGTCTTATTCTCAAATATAATTCAACTGTATAGCTTTGCTGCAATCACATTTTGCTGCTCTGCTGGTTTTTTTAAGCGTAATCAAATAACCTGATATTTCAATTAATTCAGTAAATTTTATTCTTTCCACTTTCTGATTTTAAGTATCCCTGGAAAATATGCATTAAGTAGATTAAAATTAAACTATTTTTTTCTCAGGTACAGTTATATGCTTGATTTAAATGAAAGGCTTATTCCAGCAATCTTTTCTATCATCTCGCACATCACTGCAGATATCCCCATCTGACTTCATGTGCTGGTGTCCCCCCTTCTCATGCTCTTCCTGAGGTAGATCAGCTGAGGTAGTGTAAAAGTGGCAGAGTATATGTTCATGATGCAGACAAAAGCAATGCTGTCAGTGCTTTTCTGTGCATTTATTTATGAGACATTCAAGCCATTTCTGCAATACAATGACTGCAGTTTTCCGCTCCTTCCTGTGTGCTTCAACCTTTCTTTAGCATTAGGTCTGTGAAGATAGGCTACCACTTGCCTTCCTGCTGCTCCTGCAGGTGGTTTCCCCCACCCGTGCGCAGCCTATTCAGACTGATCAGGGTAGTAAAAGTTGGCAAATGTCTGATAAATTTTAAGCTCCATATAGCTCCATATTCTTCATAATTAAGGAGGGCTGAGTCTTAATATGCATGTTGTAAAGACACAACTATGTAGTTCGTATGTTTTCAAGGTGAGAAAACAACTTATGTATACTGAAGGTGGGTGTCCACTTGTGGATAAGTTGTACTTCCCCACCAGGTTTACAAGACAAACTTATTCTGCTTAGAGAAAATATATTAGCTTGAGGTTGTTTCTTAGGATTGCTGAGGTCCTATCCTACTGATAGCTATATGCTTCCTCATTGCAGACATTGTATTCCAAAATAAAAAGGAATTTATAATGGACAGTGCCCAAGGGAGAGAATATGTTTAGAATAGATAATATTTTCATTTCCATAGTCAACAAAGTACAATTGTTGAGCAATCCTTTTTCTACAGGAAATATAGCATGCACTGGCATTTTGTTAGCTGGGAGCCTTCCAGGTCATACAATTGTCTAATTATGAGAGGGAGAGGAAGGAAATGTTGGACTTAGGGAAGGAGACCCATCTGTCTGTATTAGCTTTCCTGTTAATATCTTCCTGCGCCCTGTATGTAGTAGGCATCTAGCACATCAGTGGAGACTGTACAGCTTCAGCAGCCACATGGAGAGCAGCCTCTGTGCAGGATGCCTGGAGAGCTGCCTTCAGGACGTGGTGCCTGCTCCTGCCTCTCTCTGCAGCAAGGAAGGGTCAATGTGCTTCAGGCTGCTGGGTCTAGGCCTGCATACCAAAGTGGCCTGTTGTAGGGGCCATGTAGTTGATGCAGTTGAATTCACTATCAGTACCACTGCTGGATGATCAGTGATCTGGAACCTAAATTTAAAAGCCACTTCAAATGTATACAAAACCAAAATACACACCTCTAAGGACATATTATGCCATATTCTTCAAAAAAGTGAGGATTTTCCTTGTGTTTGAATAGAAACAGAATGAGAAGCACAATATATAGATAGATAATAGCCTTTCTATACTGTATGTCCTCAAATCCCTAATCTAACTTGCAGGTTCTAATCTTCATAATGTATTCTGAGTGTCTGGAACAATTCTGAAGTTTCTTAGTTTTATATGGATTGATTCATGCTGCTCAACTCAAAATTGCTGTAATGATAGTGCTTCTTTTCCTAATACATAAATACAACACAACTGCTTTCCCAAACCATAGTCAAGAAGTCTTGGCAGGCTAATAGCATTTTATTTATGGTGTTTTGACTTGGAATATAATTTATCAACTCTTTAGCATACCAGACAATGAACTGTAAGGTATCATTTGTTTGCATTGGCCTTGGGTCTTCATTCTTATGCAGCATATGTACAAAAGAAATGATTCTTTGGCTTGTCACATTTGATCTCATTTTTCACAACAAGCCTAAAATATTGCATCTCTTTGCTAGAAACTGAGTTCTATTATTACCTTTTTATGTGCCAGTTTGGCAACAGAATTTGCAAACGAGAAGAAATAAGTCATTTTGAGGGTAGTTATTGCAAAATGCTGATATTGGTTTTACTTTTCAGTGGCGCCTTTATAAGCTCAGCTTGCTTAATTTTTCTTGGAGTTGTGTATGTACCCCACCCAAATCATATGCACTTCAAGTAATGAAATGGAATAATAGAATGAGAATCTAAAGGGTGAGAATTATAAAAATTTCCACTAGTGGTGCCAGAAACAGTGGAGATTTCTTAGGCATTCCATGAAAATTGTCCTTCCCACTGTCTAGAAGCTGGTCATTCTTTAGAGGTGCTTTTTATTTTCTTTATTGTTATGCTAAGATGCAAGTTCCAAAATTAAGGGTTTAGCAATTATGAGAATTATTGCATGAAAATTATTTTGACCACCTACATGGTATGTTATACTAGACAGTCATACTAGTCTCATTTAGCCTTTAACTCTCTGCATCTAGATAATTTTAATAAATTAGTTATCTGAAATGTATATTTTTTCATTTACGCATAGTTTTGAGCACTTTACAAATCTAATTTGTATCTATGATAGAAAATAAGAGAGCAATTAATACAGTCATTCTAAAAAGGTAATTGTTAAAAGTAACGTCTTGTAAGAAATGTTTTAAATAATAAAAAACAACTTCAGGTAAAATTCAGCACTGTTGTAAAATGGATGAGGCAGGACTGGACTGCTGTTTCAGTTTTGCCATGGTGTTTGAGAGGTTTCTTGGTATGTAAGAAGCAGCTCTGAAGGCTGTCCTTGATCTAACGGTTTTACCATAGATGTATAGTTCTGTGTTCATATATATGATAAATGACACAAATATAGACTTCAAAATGGACTTATGAGAAGTGATGTGTTCACTGCAGCCTTTAATTACATCAAAGATTTGCTGAGATTCCTGCCACCAGGAGACATTTTTGAATGGTCTCTGTTTTGTCTTGCATTCTCCCTCTCCTAATGGTAGAAGTCTTATTTTCCTTGAGTAAGTTATATAGAATTTTGTTCTAAATTTTAAATGTAAATGCAGCACTAGTACTAAAAAGATGATTGATTCTAATTATTACAGGTTTGGTTTTGCTTTTATGTTTTGGGGAAGATAATGTAAAATGTAACACCAAGTACAAATTTAGCAGTTTTTTTTAAAAAAATGTTTTTAGTTTCCTGCCACTGTCTGGCTCCTTTCCCCTTCTCTCTTCCTTTCTCTTCCTTTCTTCTTCCCTTTGTTATTCCATAGTTGTCTTTAGGCATTCCACCACCTAAATATTTCTGGGTTTACTAGCCTATTCTATTCATTTCTGAGTTTTGCTTGGAAGAAAAACCACTTTTCTCTTACAAGGTACTGATCCATGTTTCCAGCCTGCAGCACCTAACAGGAGCAGGTTTCATTTCTGTCATTTCTGTATTTCTCAGATGTATTTCAGTATTGTCTGTTCTGCTCAAAATTTGTCTCTGAGAAACTCATGGTTACTCTTTACCATTTGTATATTGAAATCTGGATGTGACTTTTCACCTTTCCAGACTTACTGGAATGTTAAGATAGATTTTATTTGCAGTAGAAATCTGTTAAAATGTCAAAAGCATAGGTTTAGGGGAAAAATAAAAAGGGCTTCAATTTGAGGTTTCAAATACAGTCTGCGTTTTAGATCCATTCTCGTCTCTAACTAGCCCTGCTGTCATTGCATCAGTTTGCAATATACTGACTTTTGAATACGCTTTAAAACTTACCTTAAAATTGGTAAAATGTTATGCCTTAAGATAAGTAGCAGCAATTACTTTTGGAATTATCCTGAGAAGTTTAATTTCCTGGCAAAGTAAATCCTCCAAGGAATGACAGTATAGAAAACAAGCAAGGCTTATTTTCTTAGGTTAATGCCAAAATATGAATATGAATTCACTCTTGACATATGACGACAATGTTTTCCTAGATGAACAGAATATTGCTAGTAAAATAAGGGTAGCATGCTAATAAAACAAGCTGTGATAGTCCCCTTTTTTCCAAGTTGGATTTAACCAGAGCGTTATAGTTCCAAGGTCTTGTTTTCAGTATAAGAGCTGCAGATAAGTGAAAAATGAGAATCCAGTTATTTAAAACGAATGTTTTAACAGTGGGATCTAAGCTTTGCTACTTCACTTTATTGCAGTGATTCAATTCACTTTAATGCAGTATTTACTATATGTTCTTAACAGTGATTTGAATATAATTACATTTAATGAGCATTTATTAAATGCTCATGGTTTACATCAAGAAATGTCTTTTACATTCAGAATTTATTTCCATTTTGTAAAGTAACTTTTTCCCCAGACTATTTTGTAATTCTTTAAATTTTGTCTACCAATAGAAGGAGCTCCTGCATTACATAACAAACTAAAATTCCCAAGAAAATCATTCGTCTAATCCAGACAGACATATTCTGACTTTCATACTGTGTGATGTGTACAAAAATTTTGATTAGACTTGTGGTAAAAAATAGCTAGTCATGTTGCAAACAAACCCTGTGAGATTATTGCCAGATAAGAGCATAGCTCTGTTTAGAGCAAGGCCCATTCAGGGGTATAATAATCAGTTCATTTTATCTGTTTACCTCTTCAAAGTAGCTTGTCAAACTGCAGTGGCTTGAAGCACTGTGCTCTCATGGGCTGGTCAGCACTGCCCCTGCTCTTTCTGCTGCAGAACATTTGCCAGGTGCAGACAGAAGTCATTTAGTAGCATAAGAGCAAGACTGAGATTTGCTTGGCTGCAAGTGCAGCCACTCTCCATCCATCTAGATGCTGGAATCCAAACTACAGCATTAAAACTTCTACTACATACAAAACACTGTATTTATTATCCCAGGTTTGGAACAAAACCCAAACATTTTAATGTCTGGGCTGGGAGGAGATTTTACTTAGAAGATGTTAATAGGTGGGACCACGACTGAAAGGAATTAACAGAGCTTGTGCTGATAAAGTGAATAATATTAAAAACAAACAAACAAACAAAAACTTTCTATCTCCAAAGATGGAATTACAGGGTTATTTTGATTGCTCACACAATGGAAATGTAGGTTCACCTCCCTACAAGTCTTTCTACTTTTCTTCTTGTTCCACCCAGCATTCCCGTCTGATATTTTTTCCTTATTTTTCTTTTACCTATGCTTTTCAGTACTCAGAACATAAGGGATATGGGATGTCCCTATGAATTCTTTAGTCTATTTTCCTCCTCATTTTGCTGCTCTGAAGACAGAATTATTTGCAGCAGAAAATTCTGCAGTTGAGACAAAAGTCATGGAAAACTGAGAATGTTGTTAGCATTATCAAAAGGAAGTGGTATGGTTGCTTCCTGTTACTGATGAATTTCCTTCCACAAGCTAGTCTGTTGCAAAAGAGTATGTAGTTCTTCACCAAATGATATTTGTATCTTTGAGGATTACAGATTTTCCTTCACTGCCTTTTCCAGCACTCTCTTTGTGCTGATCCAAGCCACATCGTTAAATATGCCCTTATGAAATCTAAATTGTCCTAAGTCTGACAATTTAACTTCTGCTGTTCCTTAAAATTTCCTTTCTTTTTTTCTTTCTTCCGGTTATTGAAGGGCTTTATGATCTTATATTAAAGTGATACATTAATTGAGTGCATTAACCCAGTGAATATGAGTAATTAAATTCGTTAATGAGTTGATGACTGTGTTGAAGAGCTGAGATAGCAACCTTTGCTCTCATGCTCTTTTGATTGTTGTAGTCCTGTGCAAACATCAGTGTCACTTCCTTTTTTATTTTTTTATTCATTGCTTCCTTACCCAAAGTACTTTTCTCCCATCTCTCAACGCAGCGGTGCAGGAAAGAAAATAAAAGCTATAAAGCACACTTTGCTTGCCAAAGTGTAATGAAATGGAGGCATTTCGCAGGAAAGATCTCTCCTGACTTGTTTCAGATGGCATTTTGCCCTTGTAGGAGAGAGTGATCTCTCTTCTGAAACCCCTGGGGCAAATGTTGGATTCTCAAGGGAAAATACACTCAGTTCCAGCCATGTGCAGACTGGGGCCATCACTGGTGCTCTCGGCTGAATGGCAGAGATCCTCAGTATAGCCTTTTGGCTTTTATGAGCAGATGAAAAACACTGAAGAGACAAAATCAGCTATTTCAGACTTAGAGACATAGTGGGGGCTTAAGGATTGTGCTTCTTTCCGTTTTCTCTCTAAATCTTCTAATGCCTTGTGAGTATAATAAAATTATGAGGATACCTATTGTAGGATAAAATCTCCTATTTCTCAGTTTAAGTTCTTTCTTTTATCCTTCATGTAATTCATCTATCTAGTATAAAAGGACCTATAAATTGACTGCATTTGTGTTATAGAGCATTCCCCTGTTATATGTGGAAACCATGTTGTGCGTTGTTGATCCAGATCTGCGTTTGTTTCTCTGCTTCCTGATAGAGGAGCAGGAGATGGTATGTCAGAACTGTGCTGTTATATCTCATACTTGAATGACTTCTATTGCTTTTTTTTTTCCTCTTTAATGTATCTATATTCTCTATAAATGGAAAACTATAATATAGAAATGCCAGCCTTTAGCTCAGCAAACATATTCTCTACACAGAATGTTAAAAGCAACAGACTCAGGTGATTTTGTGGATCTATGATGAAATTTATAAGAAGTTGAATTTGGAAATGTGTGTTTACCAGATATCTTCCAACACTTTTAGGTATCTTTTATGTGCATTTTTTTTGCTGCAGCAAAGCTCAAAGATCCATTTCAACTAGTTATTGCTCTCAAATGCCCAAAAGAGAAAAAGAACTGTAGCACAAAAAAAAAAAAAGTGTCCATGTTGCCTGGTAGGTCAAGGTTGCTTAGCTATATTGTCCCCAAACTGATCTGGGTACTTCTGGCTGCTAAACGTGGACACTCTTTGCTGCACATCAGCACATCTTGTGCTGTAACTACATTATGTGTTACAAGAGATCAGGCTTTAAGCTAATGTCTTGTTATTTAGCATGCTGCTTTTATAAATGATCTGGGTTATAGGGGAATATATTTTTCTTTTATTTTCTTTTCCATATAAAAGTGCATGAGTTCAAAGCTGCTGTTACAGTCTAACAGCAGCATGGATTTGAGAGCCTTTAATCTCTCTATTACAGTGTCAAGCATGCATGGCAACAGGAAGCAAATACCTTCAAACTCACATTTTTCCCTCAGAAACATTTCAGTTCTCTGGCAGTAGCTTTCTATCATCATCTTTTACTCTAAGGCAGAACATTCTCCTTGCCACCCTCTGGGCTTAAATGTGCATGCCAATCACTTTCTGCATACCAGAAATGCCTTCATGGCCACACCTGGTGTATGGGAGGTGTTTCTGCCTCTCCTGATCCTCCTTAGGAGTTTTTCTGCCACTTAGGAGTTTTTCTGATGCAGTGCCCAGCAAAGAATACTTTTGGGAACATATTTTTGAACATCTGGTCAGATCTCTAATCCTGAATTGAAAGACATATTAGTAGAAGTGGAAAAGGATCATAAATCTTTTATCCTATACACTCCTTCCCTATTCATACTTTGATCATTTTTCAGAATTACAGAGTATTGTGTCTTACCAGTAGAGTATTTGCTTCTCAGATATGCAAATGTATCTTTACTAATGGAAATGTAATTTTCTCTTCTTGATTAAATAGTAAAAAAAAAAAAAAAAAAGTTTGTGCCTCAAAAAGAGATCTTGTTCTTTATGGAGGCTCCTTGTCATGTTGCAGTGCAGGGAAGAGGTGGAGTCACCGTCCTTGGCAGTGCTCAAGAAAAGTGTAGATGAGGCACTTAGGAACATGGTTTAGTAAACAGGATGTTGATGTGTTTATGGTTGGACTTGATGATCTTGAAGGTCTTTTCCAACCATAGTGATTCTATGGTTCTATGTGTCTTATACTGAATTTTATTATTACATCATTAACCAGTAGTGTTGCACCAACATTATAGTATATGTTGTTTAATAAGCAACTGAGATCAGATATGGCTTTAATCTTTGGGGTGAAAATACACTTGGAACAAACAATCCTCAGGATCTTTTTAAGCATATTGTGACAAAATGGTTTCTGTGATATAAGCTTTTTGTGAGAGTTAAATTAATAGTTGTTTAGCACCTAGAAACAGAAAATTTTTGAAAAACATTGTTCTGTGAACTCTTTTCATGCTGTCTTCTCCACCTAGCAATCTGATCATCTTTGTAGATGAGGTTCTCAGTCTTTTCCTGTACAACCTTGTAAGAATTTGCAAACTTAACTGTAACCTCTTCCCATGATGATTCATTTAGTAGCTCATTTCTATGATATTCAACTTGTATATACATGCATATGCATATACTATGTATATGCATTCAACTTGTATAACATGCTTATATTGAAGAAGTTCATATTCTTAAAGCAGGTATATTCTTCCATTTGTCAATAGTGAATTTTCTGTACAATAATGTTTACAGCATACTCCTCTGTGATAAGTCCCTTTGAAGCTCATCGTTATGAGTAACATGAATGTTTTGCCTGAAAGTTTTTCCATTCTATTTTTCACTTTTTTTCTGGTAATAGTTGCAGATGGATATTGGTATGCTGCACGGATTTATCTTCTGAAATGATGTTCTTTTTTTTTTTTCTTTTACTTTCATACTTCACACAATTTCAATTTTCTTAATTGTGTGAGCCATTATCTTTTACAATTCAGACCCTTGGTCTCTATTAAATGATATGATCTAAATGTATGAAGCAACAAGATTTAAACAAGCAGAATGGATTTATCTGTCCTTGTATTAAAATGTTTTATGCTTTGTGGAAAATAATTATTTCTCCACTTTACGCAGAAATCCATAGAGTCAAATATTTAGTCACTGTGTTTCACTGTGTCACTGTGATTAAAACTTATGTTCCAAAGGATCTGAATCATGCAGAGCACAGGTATTATGCAGTTCATCTCTGGGTCACTAGTCTGAAGGTGCTCCAAGTCAGCATGACTGAAAACTGATGTTGTCGGGAAATGGTTTTATTCAGTCCATCTCCCTCGTGAATAAAGAGTCACTTCGAGCTACCCTTTATCACAGTTGACACTAGCTACCTATCATATCACCATGATCTGTGGAGATGCTACGTAGTGAATAGTAACAAAGGTTGTGAAATACTAGTGTTGAACAGGCATTTGCCTGGGTTGAACAGGATTGAAAAGGGTTCCTATTTTTTTATATATATATGTAAATATATGTGTGTATATATATATTTATGTTTTCCCCATCACTGCTGAGTACTGCTAGGACTAATGGTTTTAATATTAATGCATTGATGATTTATCACATTTTTCTCTCCTACTTTTCAAAAGGTAGAAAGAGAAGAAGTAAAAGTTTTTATTTGCACAGTCTTTTTCCAGCTCCACTCCACTTTCTGCTTTTTGACTATTAATCTATTCAATTATGACCTGTTGCCCCCTCTGGACTTCCGATTTTATTTGAAAAGAAATTACCTGCTGTAGTCCTATAGAAAATTTTAAGCAGTGAATTATTTTGTCAAACAGAAGTATGTTTTGTCATACCTTTTTACACATCCTTTTCTCTTTCCCCAGGATGAGTGCTGGCTGTTAAGCAAGCACTGTTTATATCTCCATATAAAATGATGTCTCTCTGAAGAATTTCTCTTTTCAGAAATGTTGTTTGAGGGTCTTACTTTAAATTTACAGATCAGATTATTACTTTCTTTGTGCTAATAGTCTATTTCTTTTAATTTTGCTTAATGTCTTATTTTCCAATATAAGAAGAATCTGTATAACAATACCTAAATAGGGAAGTGATTTCACAGCATTTTTTCTATTCTTTGATTTCAAAAGGTAGGGAAACCTCTGCCCTTTTGCTTTCTCATAAAACAAGATGAGAGAACTGCTACAAAATATTTAAAACCTCCGAATTAAAATTTGTGATTTTGGTCAAAGCATAGGAAGGTGTTGAAGTGCTCTCTGTGTCCTTAGGAAGTTTTTATTACAGTGGTAGCAGAATCAAAACATTTTTTGCATGTCTTTTCTTGCATTATTTTTGAGTTTTTTGTTTCTCCAAGGCTATGTTCCCCATTTCTCATGTTGAGTTGGCGAGTTTTCTTTTAACTTTGGTTAAAAGAATATATTCCTGACATAATGTGCACTTATCTTAATGCAGGCAAACAGGAATGCAGAAACCTATTATTCACAGTAATGTTTTTAATAGCTCTAGAGCTGCTTGCATCCTTTAAATGTTTTTGGGGGAGAAAATGTTGTCCAAACGTTGTTCCTATTTTGATAATTGCAAGCCTTTAAGTACAGTGAAGAAGTTATTGAAGAGTTTTAACTGCCTTTTAATAAAAAGGGTTTATTCTGTGAGAGTAAAAGCAGTAGGAAAATATTCTTCAGGAATTAGTAACTATTAGTAATAAAATGAGATTAATATACTAACTACAGGATCCTACAACGTCCTGTTAATACATTCCTAAAAAGACTGAGCATTTTATTTTATTTTAATCCTGACATGATGGATATGAAGGGTACGATGGCCTCATTAACATGGATCTCTGAGAACAGTGCATTTGGATAGTGTATTTCTGTGCTTTACCATGTTTCATTTGAATTGTCATCTAATCCCTGTCATTTGCTGTCATTGCCTGACAGAAAACCCGTGCATTTGGTTGTGGTCTAAACTGTGACCTCTGCTTGGCTTACCAACAGCAAGTTGTTACCCATGCAAGTTTTTCCAGTTTAATTTTCAGACATACTGTTTTCATGATCCATCACACAGAGCAGGCAGACATTGTTCAAAGCTCCTGCTAAACTTTCTGAAGCTGCTTAAATTTGGAAGCGTGTAAGTCTCCTTCCTTTTTGGAGAGGTGACACTACTATTCCAAATTAAAAATGCTTGCAGAAATAAATGTATCTGTACAAGCATTGCTGAAAAAGAAGAATTTACAAGTCAAAGACAAAAGGGGCAGATTAAGTAACCGGTGACTAAATATTGTCTTTACCGCTTTCTTTTCCTAGCTATTTTGATACTGGACAGGAAATCCCATCACACCAGTTATGTGACTGGTTACAGGCACATTCCAGAACCAGAAAATCACCACTGCCCAAAAAATGTCACGAGGAAGTGTGTACAGGTAATTCAGCAAGCCACAATTTTTTCAGTTCTGAGATAGACTTGAACCAGGATAAGTAAGAATGGCAAAGCCAGTAATGCAATGCTAGTAATAGATAATTCTAAAATATGTTACTTAATTTCATTTTGGATTTTTTTTCTTTGCAGTTCTAGAAGACCTCTGATTTTTCTTCCTTAGATTAAAAAAAGAAAGAAATCATGAAAATGATAGAAAGGTAAGGAATTTTCATTTTGAGCATATATTTAAGTTTTTTAATTTGATATATGTTTTTAAGGCATTGGCAGTGTTACAGTATCAAGAAAATTCATCAGCCAGCATATTTTGGTGGCAAAATAAGATTATTTTTCTTCATAAAATATTACCATATGCTACAAATTCACAGCTAGCATAATCAGAAATGTGCTGAAAATAATAACCAATCACATAATAGAAAGGACATTTTAAGTGTTGTTGCAAAAAAAATCGTATGTTATTGACTGGTCAGAGCACATGGTTATAAAAATATGACTTTTTAAACATGGCAAATGTATTTTTTTCCTATGAGGATTATTTTCCAAAGATTATAAAAATAGTTTTAATTCTTTAACAAAGACATAGAAAGAGGCATTCGTAATTTAGTTTTCATTGTTGTCTCTGATCATTCTCCTTTCCCAAGGAGATTTTTAATGGTGATGGAAAAGCCTGGCACTGTCACTGAAATCAAATTGCATTTATTGTCAATGTTGTTTGGCAATTTTGTCTGAACACTTTCAGAAATAGAATTTTTTTTTTAAGCAATATTTTTTATACTACTGTTGTGTTTCCTTTAATTCCATAATGGTCAATGACTTGACAGTAACTCAGCTCGAGAATCCTGTTAAGGGCCTGCTCTCTTCTGACCTTTGTCACAATAAGGAGTAAGATCAGCCCTAACTTCTAAGTAAATGAACCCATCTTCCTATATGCGTGCAGTCTTTGGATATTTGTCAGTTTAATATTATTTACTTTCTCTTTATCCTCAGATCAGGTTATTGTTGAGAAACTTGAATAAAAGCCTAACCTTTATTTCTGAAAAAAAAGGAAAAAAAAAAGTATGACTATATATGAGGCTATGTTTTCGACTTCTTGAGGTCTTCAGATTTCAAAGATAGAATATGAGAAAACAGAGACTAGAGAGAAAGCATATGGTCAGACAGGAAAACCAAGAAGCTCTAGAATGTAGAGCTTATGTGAAAAACCTTGTTATATATTGAAAAGCATTTGGAAGCATTATTTCACAGCTCCCCATCTGGTAGTCTTTGTACTTTATGAGCAGGCAAATGCCCCCTCCAGTACATATAGATCTGTGTGTATGTAGATGTATATATATAGAGAGAGAGAGCAAGACCCTTTTATTTAAAAACAGAAGAAAGGAAATTCCCATGGTCATCCTATTTTGAACTATACCTAAAATAGTGCCAGTAAGCCACTGTCCTGCACTTTAGACCTTTTTTGTTTTTGTTCCCGAAAGCTTAACCTCTTTCTGCTTATAATCTTAAAAGTTTGTTGGGCGTCGTTAACTTACTTTTTCAGCGCACGACAGACCAGTGGTTAGGTCTTACAAAACAAAAATGTTGTAGTTCTGATGACAGTCCCTGATATTTGCTCCTCATGACAGAATTTAATAATTGCTCTAAAGATCTATTAGAAAATATCATACACAGAAGGAGCATGTTTCTGAACTGAGACTGACTGTCAAAATTATCGTAAGGACATGGAGCATCGCAGTGGCTCCTGTAATGAAATTTATCTGGCAACTCAGAATTGACAGGTGAGGTTTCCAGTTAATTCCCTCATTTTCCCTCTATTTCTCAGATGCAATATAAAATACAGCATACAGCAAAAATAACAGGAATATTCCTGATGAAATCTAACTTCTTCACTGCCATCATCAATTTATCTTATCGTATGTAGTGTTTTGCTCTATCAGTGGTGCCCCAGTTCCTCGGTGAAGGAAAGGCAACAAAGAGTAGTACAAACTCCTAGAGTTAGAATTGATGGTATAAATCCATCAGTTCTGCTTGGTAATATTGATGTGTTAATTCAATGAGGAGAAAAAAAAAACAGAAAGGAAAAGAAAATTCCTGCCTTCAGCTGTTTTGAAATGTCTCTCTTGCTGAGTTATTCCTTTTCAGCATATCTTACTGATAACAAGTGGTTCAGAAATACAGGTATACACTTGTAATCTAAAATCACACTTAGCTTTCTAAAACATTTTCAGAGATTTTTCAGTTTGACAATATACAGAGTCTTGCACTGGACAAACACATCTTTTCAAACTTTTTCAATATGAACACTTGAGGTGTACAAGAAAAAAAGAGGGCACTATAAACACAAGTGAAAAAGAAGGAACTGTGGGTGATCACATGCTATCAAGGCTATAGTGACAATGCAAAGAACAATACAGTGGATAGCTGTCTGTCTAAAATTCCTTCACAAAATCCAATACAGGGTACTTGGATAAGTGTACTTAGCATTAAATATTTTGGAGATGGCTAATCTCTGAAATAACTTGGTCCTTTTTTTTTTTGGACTGTTACAGAAGCTGTCGTGCTCAGCTGTGCATACCCTTTCCTTCAAGGAGATAAAAAGACTGATGTTTAGATTTATAGTTCTTGTTTTTAGGTTAATCAGTCAAAGTGAATGTATTGGATTCCTGACAAAATGTGGAGCTGAAACAGGGAGAATTCTTACTGGATTGTTCTTATTCATTACAATGATCTGAATTCACTGGGCTTGAGTTCTGTCAGACTACAAAAAGGTCACCATTTTATAATCTTCAAAAGTCTGTTTTAGCTTATGTCAAATGTGCTGTCGTGCAAAAAGTAATCCCAAATATATTTTTAAAAACCCTTTCTGCTTAGCTATATAGATACAGAGTGATATTTGTCAAAAGATTACCTAACCAGCAAAATCTAACACAGTAAATTGTCCATTAAAGGATGTCTAATACGGATTTTATTAGTTTCACATAAAGTTTTTCAGTGTGGAATCTGATTCTGCATGTACTCTTAATCAGATTAAGAAGGAAAGTAAAAATAGTTAACTTAAACTACCTTCAAAGATGTACATTATAATTAATGAAAAAGGAATCTATTGAAAAAAAGAAGTGATAATGGAGGGCCTGGCAAAAATTATAATCTACTGTTGATCAAGCCTTTTCTAAAAAGTGTGAAGATAATGAAAAAAAGAAGCAGGAGTAAGTTTATAGATCAATGTACGTTTTATAGTATGTAACTCTTTCTATGAGAACAATGATCAAACTCATATGTAACTTCATATTTGATTTGATAATATTTAATTTTTGCTGAAACTCATGGTAGAAATCTGTCTTAGCTCAATTAATTATAAAACATCTAGAAAGACATTCAAAATAGTTTTAATTCATCAGTCAGTATAATGACTTTGTAGTACTAAACTGGGATATGATGCTTTTGGGACAAAAGAATTTGCAGCATCAGCCAGTCAAAGGTTCTAACTCTGCAATTTCAGTGCAGAATTTATCACGTTTGGCACTGATGTCAACTATATGTCAATGCCTGCTCATGCGATGGAGACTCTCTGAAACTAGCCTATTAATTAAAGGCCATAAAGAAAGTATATTTAGTTCTAAAGCTGTTATTTAAAGGTTGTCCACTGTAGTAGATGGTTAACGAGGTTGTTTAGCTGGAGATGTATTATCTATTTACAAGAGTTAGTGATGTCTTTGTAACCTCAAAGTGGTAAAGATACTGCTTTTTATCACAGTCCAAATTCATTAGGTGAAAACAGTTAGGAAAAGAAAAGGTCATCTCTGTGAGAATATATATAAAAAAACTGTATAAGATTATACAGTCCATTATAATGGTCCTCTATGCATTTTCCTATCACATCTCTCCTTGTGAACAAGGAAACTTCCACAGAGGACACAAGATCACAAGATACTGTCACATTATCTATGTATTATGTGGAAGAAAACTCACTATTGTAGAATCATAGAGAACTGCAGAATCTAGCCTGGATGAGGAATCCAGGAGGGGTTGTCCAACCTCTTGTTTCAACTGATGCCCATAGTGCCTTGTCCTTTTGCCACACACCGCAGTGAGGAGCCTGTCTCTGTCTTCTCCGTGACCTTGCCGTGACAGTAGGGCCAGTAGGGCTGGCCTTACTAGGGGCACTTTCCCCAGGCTGGACAAGCCCTGGCCCTGTACAGGGCAAATGCTCCATTTTACCCCTAGCCAGCAAACTTGGTCGCCCTCTCTGAGCTTCCTCCAGGACTTTGCTGTCCTGGCAGTGTCTAGACTTAGTCTAATGAGAGCTGATTTGAGAGTCCATTCTGTGATCTGATGACTGTGTTCCTGCAGATGCCAGCCCAAACCTTGTCTGCATCGTCTGGTCATGTCAGTCTGGCATCATATGAAAGCCAGAGGAGAGAGCAATCTGTTGTCTCCACCTGGTTGCCAGTGAAGATAGATCCTTCATGCATACCCCTTTGTAGTGGCTTCCAGGTAGAGTACCACACTTCAGATTCTCCCCTCTGAACCTGATCATTCAATTACATTTCTATTCTTCTTAACACCTATTACGCCATAACATATGTAAGTATAAATATAACTAGAAGTTGATATCAACATTTTATAGTGACATATACATTATTTTGAATTTGAATGGAACATTAGTAACATGCCTACTATACTTGAAGGAGTTTGTAGTAAAATTCATTATACCAAGTAAAAATTTAAAATCTTAATTCACTCACAGAACAGTTCAGAATGTCATTATTTCTTTTTCTCTTCATGTCTTATTTCTCTTTGCTGTACCCAATTATACTTGGCTGAAATGAAGATGATGGCCTATGGCATATAAAATATTCTTTTTGGTTCTGTGAATTAGTCATTCAGCTTCCACTTGATGCTTGATTCAGTGCCAGCTCTTATGATTATTTTATAAGTCACTGTTGCAAACCCTATTAATTAAATTATCTTCTACAAGGAAAATACATGTATCAAAATAATTTTCAGTGACTTATCTATATTATATCTGCAGAGTACTCTTAAGGGATATATGCCTAAATTTGTGATGTTTCCCAGAGCCAGCTGTGTTTTAACCCATCCTATCTTTACTGACAGCTGAAACTGAGACTGCAGTCTTTGAACCTGAGAGGGCTTGTGACAGGCAGCATCAGGGATGTTCCAGAAGACTTGAAACTTATTAACTTCTATGAAAAGGGTACATGGAAATGCCCTTCTATGAAAAGGGCAGCTGGAGGCTGCACAGCAATTTATATGTTTGCATATCCAACTATAGCACTAGATAGAGGTTTTTGAAGACACATTGATAACATAGTTTTTGGTTGCAATATTTGTAAAAGGGAGAAAAAAGGAAATAGAGTGCAATTTTACATGTGAGTTCAGACTTAGTAGGAGAAATCTAATATGTTAGTTCTTTAAAGAAAGAACTATCCTAAGAACATCCTAAGAAATATGTTAAAATCATCTGATTTTTTCAATATTGCTATGATGATTTAAAAATACACCTAATAGTATACACAATACTATCTATAAATAAGAAATGAAAATACTGCTCCAAATAGTGTCTCATTGGAGAAGATAATGAATATTTCTCTCCTTCTTGAGAGAAAAGGCATTTTTACTATTCTCTGGGCTTCAGTTTTTACATTTTGAAGATTTTATTTAATCACGTGAGAAACAGATACAAAGCTAACCGTTATTTCCCCTGTGGCAGCTCTTTGTATTTGAATCTTCTGCTTTAATCAAATTTCCAAAAAAGAAATTTTAGGTTTTTACTTTTATGAGAAATCCAACATTTTCTTAAGAATTTATAAATATGATTTCAAACTTCATCTTTTTAAGAGTAACCATTAACTTCAGTAGCTAAAATAATACTTGCAGGAAGATAGAAAATGTACGATGCTTTTTCTTTCATGTTCATGGGGCAGGTAAATTTTCCTTTTTGGAACATGAATGAAGTTATTAGCTGTAGCAGCAGTAGGTATTTTATCATTGTCATCAGTAGGCAAAGGATTAATTGTTGTCACCGTTCATACTATGGGACCTTGTGGGGTACAAATTACATTTCTCTAACCTCAGCACCTTAATCAAACCCAACATGATCAAAGCTCATATTAATCTGCTGCAGCTGGGATCAGTTTTTCTATTCCAAATGAATGCAAGGTCAGCAGTATGGACTCCTGAAAGGAAAGGAGCATGCTTATCAGGAAAATGCACATGGTGAGGTCCAGAAGCAATGACAATGTGAAAAATCAAGTTAACATCCAATAAAAAGGCATGCATATTGCAGTGCTGTTGCCTTTCCATCAGTTTTCTTCAGCTGAATCAAAACAGGGATTTGTATGTGTCTCAAGTGCCCACAGGCTCCCGGTAATTTGTCTACTAGATATCTGAATTTCTATTAAATGGGCAGATACAATACAAAAATAGTGTAAGTGGTAGATATATAAAAGAGCCTTTCCCTCCAGAAATTAAGCTGAGTGGTAAGTGCACTGTATTTGATAAACAGCATTACTTCAGGCTTGACTTCTGTTTTTATGTGTACATTCACCCTCTGGTTGGACAATCATACTTTAAATTACTTATGAGGAAAGTAAGGAGGATGTTCACTATGCATGAGCCGTATGGATTCAATGAGGCTCAGCCCATATTTATATTTTTAAATTGAAAATATTTATATGTTTAATTTCAAGGCTGAACTTTGGATAGTATCTCCAGGCTAACCAAAAAAAATTTCATTTACAAGGATTTATCATCTGAATTGCTAAAGAAAATAATCTTACAACACTGTGCTTATAAATTTTCTAGGCACAAAACTGTTGAGAAAGTTCTTTCAGAAGTGTCAGTATTGCATTTTGATTCTGAAAAGATAAATGCTGTCCTTTCAACCATATCATCTTTAAGATCATTTGAAAATATTAGGAAAAGTATTGAGTTGATTTACTATAACACTAACAATATAAAGCAGAATAGTTTAATGATTTGAAAGGTAAATTAATCATAAAGTCTGTGGAAGTGTGATGAAGGACACAAACTAAAGCTATGCAAGGTGAAACCACTTACTACCTAGTTCAATTAACCTGTTGTTGAGAGAGTTTTTCTGAAAATTTTTAAATCTACCTATGAGAAACTGGACATTTAGAATTATATTTTTGTGTTCACATATGTCTAGCTTCATGTTGAATCAAAACAGGGATTTTTCTAAAAAAAATCCCCTTATAGAAACAATTCAGGTTTTAGACACTTAAAATAGTAATCTGAATTTGAACCTCTTACACTGAAGTTTTAATTTATAGTCAAAAAATATTTAAATCACTAAAATTCAACCATACAGCATAGTTATCTGATGCAAGAAATGGGCAGATTGATCCATCTCTTCCTTTCAGAAGCAAGTAATTTCAGTGTCAATCAGTCATGAACTACCTGTCTCCCTGTAGCTGAAGTGCTTGTAACTGCATGATAAAATTGAAAAGTCTTTTAGTTTTAATCTTCTTTTTGGAAGTTCAGTAGCATGGTTCATGAAAGCTTTAGATATATTTTTCTTAGTACAAATGCTACAGGAATGCTACAGGACAGTGTCAAATTCAAATGAACATCTAATTCACAATTCTCTTCCCTGGGGAAAAGGTATTTTAGATAGTCTGGTGAAAATATAAAAGATCACTTTTTGGACAAGCAAATATGTTCATTTTGGAACTAAAAACTGTGTTTTATTGTCTTATGCAGAACTAGGCACTGTAGACCATCAATTTTGATGGAACATTCAGGCTTCACAGATATAACCATTAATAGTGAATTTGAGCTAATTAAAATCAGTAAGACAATTGCATAGAGTAAGAAATCTCAGTCTAGATGAGACATAGTGTAAGTGTGCAAGAACCAAGAGCTATCTTTTTTTTTTTTTTTGTTATTTGCCTCATGCTACAGAAATAAATTACAGGAGCTCTGGGTCCTCGAGGAGTAGAATGTCATGTGTGGGTTCAGAATTCAGCATGCTGCTTAAGCTGCAGTTGAATTTCTATCTTGTTAAGGAGTGTGCTTGGAAATACTTGAGTTGTACTCCTGGAACAGTTGTAATTGTTAATGAGGACAGGTATGTTGGCAAGGCAAGTCTGGCAAGATGAAATTCCCAGTGAGCACAGGCCAGAGTATTCCAGGAAATACAGAAATGAAGCTCTTCTCAAAATAAGGAATTCTCTCTGGCTTTCTGAAATATATGAAGAAATGGAAATACTGTTAATTCTCTGTGGACTATTTCTCCTTACTAATGCTCATGGAGCAACAAGACAACAACAGTCTGTGCAGAATTATTAAAACTTTTTGTTACTTAATTTTTCACCTGAGTTCAATCAAGCCACATGGCCCAATGCCTATGTCAAATGAAGACACCTTAATTTCTTTTAGCTTTAATTTAAAGAGAAAGCCACTCATTCATGGAGTGCTGATGAGACAATTCTTACTTTAGACATACATAATGCGATGTGAACAAAAAAATCACTGATCTCTTATTCTTGCTCCCTAGTGCTCAGTAAAGCCGTATGGCATGTGCGTGCCAGACTATGCAAGGCTTCAGAGAAGCTTAGGCCAAGTGTTTTATGAACGCTGACTATACAAGTGCTGGCTCCATAACCTTTCTGGTCTATTTTTATGAAGCAGGTGATGTTAAAACATGAATTTGAAGCAATATCTGCTGCTACTCTTGCAGTTTCCCTGTTTAAAAATTAACAGGAACTCATAAATTTATAACCATTAAGAGGCAGGCTGTTACAGAAATGTAATCTGAGGCTTAAATTTTCAATGAAAGGCTTCCATCTTGCAAGTACAGAATAGAAAGAGATTTTGCTCCAAGAAAAGATGCCTGTGCTATGGTGAAAGATACAACTACTGAGGAATCTGTTCATGGATATTTTTATTTAAAAGTATATTGCAGATTTTCTATGGGAAGAATGCATAATACCCTTTTAGTCCTCTAGCAAAAATTTTACAAAAAAGCTTTCCCATGTGCTTAAATCTTAAATATGTTAGGAAAAAAATATTTTTTTGGATGTTAAGCAATGGTAGACATGACAAAAAGTGAAATAATGATGCGTTACAACATAATCTTTCTAATCTGTGGTTGAGTATAAATGTGAAGAGTGTATTGCTAGAAGTAATTTATTGTGGCTTCAAATATTATCTGTAAGAACCTATTTATGCAAGTGAGACTCAGCTTCAAAATCCATATTCATATTAATATAGATTCCATTTTTTATGATGACTCAGAAACAGAAGTTATATACTGTAGAAGGAATTTAATAATTATTATGCTAACTCTTAATTATGTGTTCATGCTGCGAGGTATACTCCAGTCTTCTCCATTTTCTACCCAACTGTAATCCAGTATTTAATCTGAAAAAATGAGCTCAGTTCAATACCTTAGGTAACATATCAAAATTACATATATGTTACCTACCTTTTTTTTTTTTTTTTAATAACTGAGTTTTCTGAGATTTCAAATGCTGACCAGCACCTTTTAGGTAGACTAACAGCATAGTGCTTTAAGACATCCTTAGTAAACCTGTGCTAGCCGAGGCATTTGTAAAATACACAAGTGCAACAAAATATACAAGGCCATAGTCATTCTTTCATTGTCAGCCCTGAAACAGAAATTGTCTTTGAAATGTGGCATTCTTTGTTTAGATTTGAGACTGATACAAGAAAAAACAACTTCTTAGTGCCATTGATCAAATCATGCTTTGGAAGTGGACCCTGGATTAATGGCCTAGGAATGTTCTTCTAAATTGCAAGCATCCATAATGATCCTCCAAGGACAAACAGGGCACTCTGGTTCAATGAGCCAGTAGTGAAATTGCTATATAACCTCTTTATCAGTAAACAGAAGTTTGCTGGTACTGTAAGTCAGACTGTCCCAATGTCTCAACAATTTGCTCCTGGTTTGTTACTGTAGTTTTCTCTATGTGTCCACAGAAACCCTCTCTGTAATATACTCACTGCTTAAGAGCAGACTCATCAGACTCTGTCACTTTGCCTATTGTTAATATATTCTCATACACAGCTTGACATTACTGGGAGTATAAATGGTTTTAACCAGCATGGTCTCTAAATCCTCATTATAATAGATATCTTTTGGGAATATCTTTTCCTTTAAGATTTCTTTGATAAAATTAAGTTTGGGTTAGCAATGGATAACATGTATCTCTTACAGTGCACTTACTGTTTCTCTGAATCAATGCAGTCGTTTTTATGCTTTTATGTATCAACATATGAACCACTTCAAATCAAATTAAGACATTGTCTTTCTTCCAAAAATACTGCATGAATCGAAGCCAAATATTAAAAAAATAGATACTCTCTCCTTAAAAAGTGTTTTATGTTTTTCTCTATAATATAGCCAAAAATAGAAAGAGTGCTCTTAGTGCTGAAAAATTATTGCAGCCAGGTTTGGTTTCTTGTTAAATGTCAAATTCAAGAAAGATTGGATCACTGGTATGAGAACATTTTTATTTATTCTTCTTATGGAGTATTTGGGGAAAAGTTAAACACTTTCAGAGAGTCTTGCCTGATCTGAATATCTGAACATTTTAAAAATACTCCATTTCTGTTGCTTAGAAAAATGTGTAGATTTCTGATTTACCAGACAGATGTAGAGTTACTTTTATACAACAACCCCTAAAAAAAGGGACCATAATCTGAAAATCAGACTGAGCTTTATTGCGGATCAGATTAACTGTAGGCGGCAGACATAGCTGATTTGCTGTGTTCGGCAAACACACCTCATGGAAGAGGTGCAGCAGTACGTGATCCTATCTCTTCTGCACCACATCCTGCATGAGGTATTTGGTCTGTCTTTGGAGTTGAGTTACCGTGGTGTTAAATCATAAATCATGGTCTTAAAGAGGGAATTGTGTATGCATTATGGAAGAAGTTAAAAGAATAAAGATGTACAAGGTCTGTGCACTGGAGAAAGAATTTAGCTTCTTGTAATGGTTTTAGTTAGCTATGTGACAGAAAACTGTGGGGAAGCATTTATAACATTTATAAGTGATCATATGCTTCTGATATTCCTATCTCATTTCTACCGAGAATTTTCAAGTGTTTCACAGAATGAGAGCAAATAATAATTTATTCTTCTGGATTATATAAAAGAGGGGAGTTCTCTTCCATCATCGGTCCAAGAATCCCAGAAGTTACACAGTCATATACAGGAACTATATACAGGAATATGACTAACACAGTTAACTCATGTAAAATAATACTGTGCTAATTAATGAAAATTCTGTTGTGGAAATAATGGCAATTTCAGGATTAAACTCTGGTTGTGTTTACTTGCAACTTCCCCAATTTTGCATTGTAAAACACTCAAGTGCTTTAATAACATTCACTTATTTTCTGTATGAGATTTGGTGCTAGCTGATAAAGTAACATTTCTGTTTGCCTGGAATGATGAATAATCGTCACTTTTTCCTCTGATCTTTATTTTCACTCATATCTTTACTTCTTAAAGTCATCTAATTTGGTATATGCATATGTTTAGCAGTGTATTTTCTTTTTTGCTTGTTTTGGCAGCATGAAGCCCATAAAAATGGGTCAGTTTAGAAAACTAATTTGAATATAGCCAAGCTGCTGAGTCTAGATCATAACGTTTGAAAGCTTTGAAGTGTCAGACTCCCTGGATGAAGGGGCTTGATGAGTTCACAAAGGCAATTTACAGATCCTGGACTTGTACTCCAGATTGCATGTCTAGACACTCATGTCTTGAATTGTCATAAATACACTGAGGAGACAAATTAAAGATGATCAGAGCATCCATCAGAATACACATTTATGTTATAACACTGAGAAACTAGATATTACTAATGATCAAGATAAATTGCTAAATATTTAGAAGGTGTCAACTGGCACATCTGCTTTGAAATATCTTTCTGTTATATGGGTGCAGTTATTACAAGGTTCAAGAATTTGCTTTCCTTTAGATATTTCACCCTGTCCCTAGATAAACTTATTTTACTTCATGCTAACTTTAATAG
>JAUBNY010000980.1:467788-502008 GCA_032275445.1 Crypturellus soui | reverse complement strand
TTTTATTTTTTATTTTTTATTTTTTATTTTTTATTTTTTATTTTTTATTTTTTATTTTTTATTTTTTATTTTTTATTATTTTTTTTTTTTGCTGCTGCTTGTGGTTTTATATCACTGATAGAGAAAGTAGACTGTGTGGAGGATAAAAGTCAATTTAGCTGGTTTTACACAGTCAGATACATGTTCTGGGAAGCAGCTTTTTGTTTTATAGCAAAGTCTGTACAGCAATGGAAACTGCACTCTCCCACTCCCCTTACCCCAAACACCAGCAAGGACACCAGATAACTAGGTCTCCTAGTGTGATTCTTTAGACAGGAGAACCAATAAAAAGGTGTAACTCATTTCGGTCTGAATGAATTTTGTAATGGGTCTCTGAAATGAGAACAAAAACTATTGTTCTAGTGGGATTACATAAATAATGGTGCCGCAGGTGGGCTAACACATGCAGAATATAACTTGTGCTAAACCTGTGTAAAGCACTGTGGAGGCTGACTGCTACTTCTTGTACTCATTCACAAGATGGATCGGTGAATTAAAATCCCATTACCTGCCTTATATAATGTGGCCTTGTTAGGTGTAATTATCAAAGTCAATTTGCTGCTAAAACTTGATGACCAAATCTTAGGAGAACTTCTTCAAAATGGAATCAATTGTTAATGGTATCATAAGATAACGATAAACAAGGTTAATTTGCAGTGTTGTCACGCTGTTGTTTTTTCCTCCGTTCTGCTAGTATCTAGTCATAACTCTAAACTTACTTTACCAGAAGTAAAGAAAAAGCAGTATATGAGACTTCTTGTTTTTTGTCTCATCTCAAAGTCTTCTGTGAGGCAGTTAGGACATGGTAGACGGAGACAAATGAGAAGCAGAAAACTCATATTTGGCATCAGCATTTCATTTCTGCTGATTTTGAGGCCCCTCATTACTGCAATGCATGATGCATAGTCTTGTACCCAACCAACACCTGAGCCTTCTCTTTAAAAGCAGAGAAGTCTACAGTGGGGCATGAGGCTTTGGCATTAGATCTGAATTCAAAGATGCAGTACAGACAACACTGTTTTGTAACAGTCATCACTGGCTTCTGCATGTTCTGAGCATGAAATTTATTTTGGTCATAATCACACATAAGCTGATGAAAACATCCTAGCTCCATGTGTTTCAGAATAATAACTTTGAGTTATTTCACTTTTAATATATAAAATAATATTATTAGAACAGTTTTAAGAAATGATAAAAATCTTATCTCTATGTGCCTCTGTGATAAAATATTTTTTAAAAAATGACATGAAACTGTAAAAAATTTAGGAAAATGCTTATGTGCTTAATTCTTAGCTTTTATGCTAGTGGTCAGGTATGAAAATACAAATGAACAGCAACTTAGTTGCAACAGAGGATGCAATTGCTCTTATTATGTCCCTGTTGTTGCTGCATGGAGATCTGCGTGAGTGGCAGCTGTTCAAGGAGGCTGCAGGTTGCTGACATCGGGAACAGGCTCTTGGTCCTAAGCTGACTGTAAACAGTTCTTTTGGGTCTTATGGTTACCATGCTTGCTTATAAACAAGTAATTCCACCAGCATTGCATTCATTACTTTTTAAAGTGCTTTTGTGAGACTTTGACAGGAATTTAATGTAAAAAAAAAAAGTTCCCTTTTATTTTTTCTCTTAGTTCTTCATTAGCAATTACTGGAGCATGGAGGAATAGGACTGACACTGATAGCTATCGCTGCTAAAAGTTAGTGAAGATAATTATCTTGTCTTTGTCACTCTAGCCTGTAGTCTAATTTGCAGTGCAGAAGCTGAAAACACATCTGTGAGCTATGCCAGTTATTTAAGGATTAAATTCTGGACCCCTCATTCTGAGTGAATAGCACCTTCCTCTTCAGCTAGTTTCACAGATTTCATTAAGGCTAAGAGTTTCACTTGCTGCTATAAGTGAAGATGAGTGCTAAATCATGCTTGCCAACCTAACACAACTCTCGGTCAAAGTGAAAACTATTGATGGGTTTTGCATGGTTTTCTAAGGAAAGAGGAGAGGAGTCTGTGGAAAAGTAGGAGGAATCTGTGATACTGGGCTATATGTGAATACACTTATCTTTCTGTCCTTTCCCACCCAATAATGTGACAGGTGGATATAATTCGTATTAAAATAAGAGAACATCCAGTCTTAGAGCTGTAGTCACCTTTTGTGTCTTTGCCAGACTCCTTCATTCTTTTATTCTTCTGCACACTAGCCCAGTTCTGCATTAGCTTCTATTTTCAAAACTCCCCAAATTGCATTTTTTTATTTTTTTTTTAACTTTGGATTTAGAATGGAAACAAGATAAGCACTTATTGTTACCTTGTAATCATCATATGTGTGCATCTTGCTATGTGAGAAACAGAGCTTTACACTCAGATAGAACTAAGGCCACACAGTGGCACTAATCTTTTGTGCAAAACCCACTGATATCATGTATGTAAGTTAAAACAGAAAGAAGATATGGAGGGTGCTTTTTACCAGCGCAACTTGAATTATTATATGGGAATTATTCATTCTTAAGCTCTTCTATGATCCTTGTGACAGTAGCCCAAAGTTATATTTTCAGCTTATACCTGTAATTAGATTTATGTTTATGCACATAGTGACATAGAGAATCATATTACCTACAGTTTCCATTTAAAATTAATATTATTCTGTTTTTTAGCTTTTTGTCATTTAATACATATATCCTGCACTTTTACAAAGAAAAATGTATACTGCTTTGCAATAAGCTTATTAATAATGATTACAAGAATAGCTGTACTAATATTGAATTACAGCCCTTATATTTTACCTCATTAACCAGTCTTTTCTACTGTAAAATTGAGGTAGAAGAATAATGCAATGCAATGTTGGCAATATCCTTTTATTGTAATCAGACTATATATACTACTGCATTGTTTATGAAGTGAGAAGCATTTCACTGAATGGAAAGTTGCATACAATAAACTATCCCAGAAACATTTTCTTGCATAGGGAGAGCAGAAGAGAAGTAAAATAGAAATTTTCTTTGAGACTGAGATTTCTGTTGTGTTACAGAAGTGTATCCCCATTTCATTTATTGATTTCTTGGACTGGAGCAGTCTGGAGCAGACTATAAACTACCCCTAATATCTCCTTAAGATATATTTGTATGTTAAAAATAGACATGATATAACATAATGTTGGATAAAAATGGTGAAAGTATACCCCACAGTTTTCTTTTTCATACCGCCTGTAGTAGAGAACTGGTTGAACAAAGATTCTGCCTTTCTTTCATGTTTATCAATAGATAAATGCAAGTGGAAGATAGATAAATAGATAAATGGAGTGGAAGTTTAAATGATGACATTCAATTGTGAAGCCAAAATATTCTACAGATGAATTATCTTTGAATACTGTCATTTGGTTTATCAGCCAGCTCTTCAATGCAGTACTCCAGCTGACCACTCATGTCCTGGAGATGTTACTTAAAGCATCTTCATGTAGCTTCCTCAGACTTCCTGTTGTGTCACTGCATGACTTAATGTGTGTGTGTGAAATTTCTAATACCTAAGATTCTCTAAACGATTGACATTTTGAAAATTACAAGCTCAGAGTTTCTAGTTGGTCTTTTTAAGCTACAAATTCTCTAATATGAACACAAAATAACTACAAATGAGGCACTGCTGTGACTGCAGATGTGGTTGACTGAAAGCCCAACCACATTTCACAGTAATTAAGATTAGGCTTTTTGCAATATAGTTTCATATCTCTCTTGTGCTTGTCTGGAGCACAGTGTTATTCTGATGGCATTGATGTTATTCCTTGCTTACATGCATAGCATAATGACTCAAAGTGCATGTGAAGACAGTAAATGAGTATGTGATTTACACTCTTATTAACTGAAGTTTGATTTTCTGAACATAAAAGTTCTAAGCAATCTGGTTTTGTGCTTTCTTTATGCTCTGTGTTAGCAGCCTTTAGAGCTTGCAAAGTGGATGGAGTTCTTTATTATGCGTCTCATTTTCTTTTAATGTTCATTTGTAAGGATGGTGCTGAGTTAATTTGTTGTCAGTGGAAGAGTCCTATGGAGATTTTTGTTAGTGAAATTCCTGAAGGGATTTCTCTTGTGTGCCCTTGCCAAAATAATCACTGCAGCAGACTCTCAGATGGCTTCATCTGGAGCACACCCAAAGCCCTTTAATAGCGTATGCAAACTTGTGTTCTCTTGTCCTACCGATAAGGCTGGCTCTGGCTGGGGCCAGATTGTTCTCGCGCCCGAAAGGAGAGGAGAAGTGAGGAAAGTGGAAGGAGGTTAGCGCAGGCGTTGTGCCTACCTCGCTCAGGGTGGGCTTGAGGAATTGCAGCGCTGCACTCCTTCCTGCTTTCCTGTGTCCGTGTGCTTGGCAAAGCAGGAGCCCAGGCTGCTTGCAGGAGAACCAGCACCGCCGCAGCCAGCCCCTACTGTCTGCCCAGGGTGCCCGAGGCTGGAGCAGATCTAGGCTTAATGTGTCAGCTCTGAATTTTTAGGCACTTCCAACCTGATTTGGTTTAACTTCTGGTGCCAGAAAATGAAAAAACAAACCGTAGAGAGAGCAAATACGATTATGATAGAAAACAAAAAAAACGTAGTAAAACCCAGTTCTCAAACTGCAAGAGTAATCTCTGGATTAAATGGTATCTGACTGTGTGCGTGTGCATGCATACAGCACAGAAATTAGGACTGTTATCTGTGCTGACATTGGAATTAAATTTCATTTTAGCTGGCCCTTCACAATGTTGGAAAGCCAAATAATTCTGAACGTAAAATGGGGCACATGTTGTTGACCATTTGAAGTACCTCTCAGACTGGGCCTGCAAAAGATGTAGTCCTGGAAAACAGGATAAGGAAAAATCCTGTAGCAGCAGGACTACATGATAGTCTTTTATCATGGAGGCCCATGAAAGTAAAACAATATATATTAACTGGACAAATAGGCAGACTTACAAACCTGGTCTGTCCTTCTCTTTTCTCCATTTGCTGCTACTATTTTTTCTTCTTCTTTTTTCTTTTTCCCTTTTTTTTTAAATGATTATTTCTGGTGCACCAGCAGATAGAGAAATGTTAGTCCTGCAAACAACAGGTTTTCACCCACCACTACATTTTAAAAAATTATGTGCAATAATTTCAGAGTCAAACATAAAACTGTAGCCCAGAATGTCAAAGGGTGCCAAAATGCAAGAAAATGAATGACTAAACCCAGGCTCTTGTTGTTATTTTTAATTAAACAGTGAGAAGTGAAAATCAGGAGGCCCTTGGTATCCTGATAACTTATGTAGCACTGTTATTGTCTACAAAAAGGAAAAATTACTAGCTATATGATTGTTTTGCTTATTTGAATATTGGTATTTCAGGGGAGGGCATAAGTATGGAAGGAAAATGAGCTTTCATAACAGCAATGTCCCTATTTTCATGTAGGTTCTTTGGCTGCCTGGAATTAGAGTAGCCAGCCGGAAAATATTTAGCTCAATGATCTGTACTAACTACACTTTTTTTTTTTTTGCTGAAATTATCCCCTTGATATTTTTGATTTGTTCCATTAATCAGCTCAGAAGAACACAGAGCCAGAGGAAAAATTTAAAAATATAGCGCATTTTGAAGACCAATCACAGTGAAATCATTACCTGTGGTGATTGTACTGCAGGATACTGACTTACCCTTTCTCATCAGAGCCTTGGGTCTGCAGTAAATATGAATTAGAAATTGTTCTTAAGAGAAAATAAAAAACAATTTAATTTTAATGCCTGAAATTTTCCTAGGCTATGCCATCTCACAGGCTGCTGAGCAGAACACCTGTTTCTCTGTTGTAAGCTAGAGAATTATCCAAAAAAGGCGGGTGCACCCATATACCATTTCAGTTTTTCCATGCGCCAAAGAAATGATACAAGCCCGTTCTAAGCCTAAGCAAGTTTTTCGTTTTGTTTTGTTTTGGGAAAACAATATAATTCACCCTTCAAGAAATGTGATATTTTAAAAGGATAGGTATGTGAGGTCAGAATAAATCTAAAAAATCATATGGGCTCAGTTGAAGAAAGGATCTCCATCAAATCATCTGTTATATACAGCTTAGAATTAAATCACAGGGAAATTTATTTTACAGTTAACTGAACAGAACCAGCCTATGCTACTACTGCCTGGAGACAAAGGCTGGCTAAACAGCAAATGTGGACAGCTAAACCTCTAAGAAATGACCCACTACTAAAGCCTTAGGTTTATGGTGTGTAGTACATCTAACACTTTTCCTTCTTTAGTGTGCAAAAATGAGACCTTTATGAGATCTTTATACCTGTAGGTGTTTACCATAGCCTAGGACGTGTAGGCTTCAGTTTTTATTGCTTGGCTTTTGTCCCACTACAGGAGTTTTAAAAGAGACCGATATAACCTTAAAAGAGTCACCTTCAAGGCTGACAGGTAGAAACATTAACTTTCCTGGAAAACAGCCTTTCCTTTTTATAAATATGACATGCTGATGGGGAAGAAAGAAACATTTATCATTCTCAAAAGAACGTTCTGTCTGATAGGGGGTGAATGTCTTGGCAGAGTACCTGCTATTCAGCTGCTGAACAGCAAGGAAAGTTTCTTGTTTTTATTGTCAGGCAGGTTGAATGTAGGGCCAGTTAACCATAGCAAACGATGCATAAAATAAAATTGCCTCAGCACAACTAGAAATTGCAATGATGTTCTTAAGGACTGCAGCCCTTTGCAGTGCTCCCATGTAGTCAATGACTGTACTGAGCAAGGTCCTTCTTACGGGAAGGTGAACTTTGGAGAACAAGGAGCCGCGTTATTACAAGATGCCCCTAACCTCAAATTCTAAGACTGCCTTAAACAGATCCTGTTTATTTTTCACAGACATAGTGCAAAATGTTCATCTTACAAATATGTTTTGAAAGGAGACAGAGGTTTGATTTTGGAATCTACCAGTGTATGTTCTTTAGTACCTCTTACAATGTTTTCTGTTTATAAATGTATTATTTTGTTATTTCATACCATGGTCACACATATCACTAACATTTTACTCTTATCTCCTGGTCTCTAAACCTTAATCTAGATTTATAATACCACCATTAGGTCCGTCATTGTGATTATCAAAGAATTTGGTGATGCCTTGGAAGTTTGGGCCAAGACAGTAAGAATTTGTGTTGGTCTGGTATAAGTGTACTGTATACATGAAAGATTTTTGTGGACTTCTGGGCCTAAAGCAGGAGCAACTATACCAGCTATGGGCATGTGGTGTTATGTTTAACATCACAGTTGGCATATTCCTAATCCTGAGGGTAATACACAAAAGTTTAGAAACCAATAGTTTTATTATGGCATCAACTTATGCTGGCATAGGACCTATGCTATAAACTCAGTGTCAATATATAGTACCTCCTTCTAGTTCTCTGCTGCAAACTTATTTGAATGCTTCTGTATAACCATCTGACATGAATTTGGCTGTATGTGCTTCAGACTTGAGAACTCCTTTGGTATCTCGATCCTTCACAAGTGTGGCAAATTTCTCTTTTGGGCAATCCTTTCTCAGATATGAATATGAAGTGATTTTCAGCATATTTGGCCAGATCTGTTTTGCTCTTTTTTTTTCTACTGTGTACACACGAGGAAAAAAGAAGAAAATCCTTCATTTTTCTTGTCTCAGTGAGGGCTGATGCCTATGTCTCTGTGTCCTCATCCCTTTTCTATAACTTAAACCCAGCTGAAAATAGGTAGAGCAGGAGCTGTAAGAATTGCTCCCTAATGAAGTAAACTTTCTCTTAAAGCTGAAGGAAAAATTTGGGGACTGATATATTCTCAAAAATCTGTTAACAGATTTTCTAAATGAAAAAGATGGAGTGAGGCAGTCTCCCTGTAAGTGAAGGACGGAGAGGAGGAAAGAGTTGAGGACCAGACCTGTCATCCCTGGGTGACTGGAGCTTCGAAGCCGTCCTGCACATCTGACATGGCAGAAATCTTCCCTGCAGACCCATAAACAGCAGTCTCCTAAGTCATCAGGCTCAGCTCTTCAAAGAAAATCAGTGACCTGCAAGGGAACACCAACAAGTCAACAGACTGGTAAGAACATAATTTTTGTATGAGGCTTTGTTCAGAAAGATGGGCAGTGATGATTCAAAGAGGAGAATAGGAGCTTTTAGTTCCTTCAAGTTTCTGAGAGAGAGGGGGAGATAGATAGGAAAATCTTGGATGCAGGTATGTGGCAGAGAAATAATCAGTTCTCAAGCTTGGATTGCATTTGACAGCACAGAGCTGGGGTGAACTCTTTTGTTCCTTGCTCAGGGACTAATCAAAGCTTTCCTCAAGGCAACCAGCCAAACCAGGAGCCCTTTAGTAGCATCAAGACTCGTGGGTTGCACATTACGCTGGACTCCTGTTTAAAATCCTGTCTTCAGTCTCCCTCACTTTTTCATTGTTAATGTCTGGATCAGATTCCAAGTCATTGCTAGACATTTAAGGGATGATAAATCATACTACAAGTGATGGAGAGGATTATGCTTTAAAAAGGAAATGCACTGTGATAATTTTTAGGTGATTTTTTTTTAGGGTGTTTTAAAGTGTATTTGTGCAGGAAAATTTAGTATAATTAAGATTTCATAAACTAAACATATAAATATATTGTTGCAGCTGCAACAGTATATTAAATAGAGCTCTGATATTTCTATTATTACAGTGTTCTGTAATAAGAGATCACAGTGCTCTTCTGTGACCTATAATTAAAAATATTTTCTGAGGTTTCAAATAATCCCTGAACTTCTAAATGAAAATACTAGAAAATGAACAAACTAGAATCTGCATCTTTCCCATATTCGAGCAAATTCTAGATTTAAAATACTAGTTTCTCACAGTATCAAATTTTAAACAAATCACTATTTATACAACGCCAAGAAGGAAAACAAGAGAGTCCAATAAGAATTGAGGGAAAACTGTACTACTTTGTACTAATGTATTATTTTGATAATGAGCTATGAATATTTTTTCTGTGATATTTCTGAATTTTCTGTTGCCATTCAGGTGGTAATCACTCTGTCACATATGGATATCTGAAAATGAATATAAGTGTATATAGTATAGATGCACAATACCTTTTTAATTCAAATGTTAAAAGCGACAAATGTTCAAGTAGTTTTTATTTGATTCAAGACAATTAAACAAATTGAAGTTATTTCATTGCATGATTATACACATAGTGATTATCATAATAATCACATGCACAGTATATGCAGTACTACCATGTATGCACAGAATGTATCAGAGCATTGTCCAATTTTTATATTCCTCTACAGAATGTAGGGCTGAAAAATGAAATATATAACATTTAATAAAAAAAAAATGCACCTTTCTTGCTGGCAATTCATCCAAAAAGTAAATCAAAACCAGTGTTTCACAGTTTATTTTATCAAGTAGGATCATGTTTAGAGTAATTATACGAAACAGTATAATTACTCTCATAGCTTTCTAAATCCTTTAATTTTGTTCAAACAGTATTTTAAGCAATATATAGTTCTTTTACTATGATTTTGCTAAGTCTATTAATGATTCATACATTTTTAAACATCCCGGGCAATGAAATTATATCATAATGTGGACTTTCCATGAAAGTATAAGTTTATCTGGAAGTTTATCTACAGTTAACTATTCATATTGTACCTCTTGTTTTAACAAATCATAAACTGTGGCAGAGCAAAACTGCCAGTAAGCAAATGAAGAGAAACTGGTGAATCCTGACACTAGACAAAAGAATATTCAGATTGCAAAGATGGGGGAAAATATGGGTGGAAAAAGATGCAAAGTTGCTAAGCCATTGATCTAGGCTGGGGTCAATATGGACACTTAAATAGGATTGTGTTACTTGATCTGTTACTACCTGATCTCTTTATGTTTTGACCCAAAAGAAACTAAATAGCCTATAGTTACAATAATTCTACTATTGTTCAATATAACTGTTTTGACTTGTCAAAAGATGGAAAAGTAAATTTTATGGTCTAATCATCGGGTGCTTGTTTGGATACAGTAGCACTACTTAGTGCAAGAAAGACTAGCAGAATCTTCTATACAGGTTGTGAGAAGTGAGAAATGGTATGGATAAGTGCTTAAGCCTCCAGAGTTTGTTCTGCTTTTGTTTGTGTGCATGATGGGTTTTTTCTTTTGCTCAGTAATGGGGATAACGAGGCTTATGGAAAATCTCACTTATCCAGTTCCTGGCCATATATTGTCCTCATTGAGTCTCAGGTGATTTCAGGCATATGAGTGGACGCCAGGGTAAGCTTCAAAGGACCAGACCTTGACTGCTCAACTACTGATCACCTACACTGGCTTACATTTAGTTTGCCCCCTGACTTACTGACTGCTTCAGATAGCTCTCTCCAAGACAGTATTTGGGAACAGGTACCTGATTTCAGGCACCATTTCCCATCAGGCGGTATGGATTCCTTCTGATTCCCATGATCCAATAGAGCTGCCTGTTTTACGTCCACTCGTGGTTACATACCCTCACACCACTTTTCTGCTAAAATCTTACCAGTACTGCTCTCGCTTTTTTCTAACGTTTATGTGTTTTTGTTATATGAACTGTTCAGAAGGGTTCGGATATTAACTCTAACAGACAGTAATATTAGAGACCTTAAGCAGGATGCATGACTGGTGAGTAATCAGAAATATCTCAAAGGGATGGAACTTCTCCAAAGCTGGAGAAAGAAAGAAGGCAGAGGAAAGCAGATGGGTTCCTATAGCTTGCATGTAATAGTATGTCACTGTTCAGTAGTTTAATTTGCCAGATTAATTTAAATTTAATTCAAGTTTTTTTTTTTTTTTTCTTTTGCTCTATACTTGAGAAATGGCACCCTTACAACTAACAGCAGTGAGATCCTTGTCTCATTGGAGCCAGCAGGAGGTTTGCCTTTGACTTCAGAGAGGTGAGTCACTTTGAAGGAAATAATCAGATCAGCAGTTTTGACCTGACAAACAGATATGAGTCTGAAAGAAAATAGATGAGAAAACAACTTTTAATTAACAAACATGAGCTGCTGAGAGGAATATGCTGACAGCGTGAATTTTTTCTCTTTCTTGAATGGAGAAGTCAAACTGAGGGTTGCGCTCAGCTTGACCTTAGAGCATGTCTGTTTTTTAATTATGTTTAGCACAAAGAGGGCAAGATGCTGGGAAGAGAGGGTCCTCTGAGTCCACTAGCCTTAGTCCTACATCTCTGTGTAGGACAAGATTGAGAGCTGTTCCTCAGCTTTTTTATATAGTAGAAGTATTTCATTCTGTGGATTAAACCTCTATTTCTTTTTTTAATGATCCGATGAGTCTTTTAAAAAATTCATATACTCCACATCTTGCCCTAAAGCTAAGTAACACCTCCTGTGTTGCAGGCTTAAAACTAAAAATCAGTTGGGAAATAACAAGAATTGGGGAGGGCTATAAAAGTAAAACAGCTTGGGGCAGTGGGGTAAGGGAAGTAGCATTTGGACAGTTAAAATGGACAAAGATTTTTCCTAGAAAAAAAGGATAATTCAGCAGAAGGATTTGTCTGAAATGGTGTGAGGAGAAAGAGGGGAAGAGCAAACAGGTACATATTATCTATATCTCTATCTAAATATCCATCTACCTATTGTAGATTATTATAGAGAGAGATAGCTATTTAGATATATTTTTAAAACATAACCTTCCAGTTAAGAATAAATATACTGGGACATAATTCCCACTTAAGTTGTCCTTCTGGTTTTGTAATCTTAAGAAAAGTCGTAAAATCACTGGATACTCCAGAAACATTTTCAGAAAGAAACAAAATACATTTAAAATTGTGCACTTGCTCCCTAGAACTTAAGTATTTTATATATTATTTTTACTTGAATGTGATCATAACATCACAAATGTCTATTTGTAGTTTCAGAAGACAATTGCATATCAGCTGTGATAATGGAGATAAAGGTTTGAGAATATTATTTAGCATAAAAATGAAAGTAGCATAAAAATATACTCCAGTCTTAAATGCTGACAATGATTTTTTTCCCCAAAGATCTCAATTTTGAAGGATTTGTAGCATGTTTTGTTCAACATAAGATTTGTAGACTTTAGACAATAAGCATGAAAATGTACAGCTTTTTGGAAAAAAAAAAAAAGTGTATTAGTGACATGACCGGAATGAATTTCACATTTCTTTGTATCTGGCTCCAAAACAAATCATGGGCACCTTGAGCTGTTTTTCCTTGCTTTAGAGGGCAGAGAGAATTTTCAGCGTATCTTCTTTTTTTTTTTTTTTTTATCAGAAAGTCCCTGAAACTTTCAGATTTGTTTTGTGTACACCTGATTCATCAGCTGTCTCAAAACTTACATTCTGATGAACCTTGAACAGATTAAATTGATAAGAGGGTCAAGATCTATGGTGTTACTGTAGCTGCTTTTAGATGTGTCATATTCTTTTTATAATCCTATATTGTTATTGCAGTTTCCCTAATGGTCAAACCTGCAGACATAATTGCTTTACCGGAAAAAGCTTTTTATAGGACAAATTTGTCTGCAGCGTTTCTCCACTGAAACTGGTGAAAAAAGACTCTAGATGCTTTAGTTCTAATTGTGTTAATTTGTACTGAAGGAACAGAAACAAAAACAAACCAAAAAAAAAAAGACACATAATCACTTATTTTTATTGCATCTAAAGGAGCCTGTAGACTAATGTATACCAAATAATCTTCTTTTGCACATATAGGTTCTCTGTTTTGGGGAAAAATCACAAAGCAGGACAGAAGAGCAAATATGTTTTAAAAATCATGCCTGCAGTTTTAAGAGGTACATTTCCAGCTGCAAAAGAAAAGTATCTTCCTTGCTTCACTTCCCCTCAATAGAAAAAATATATTCAGCAGTTCTTCTTTTTCACTGACGGTCTGTCAAAAACAAAGAAGAGAAGAAGGAAGTAGGAAGAGAAGGAAATGAAGTAGAAAAATGTTAAATTAATACCAAAGCAGTGCTATCTTCTCTGAGAAAAGATCCTCCTGGCTTCAGTAGCTTTGTAATTGCAGTGTCATGATGATTTTACAAAATGTCCATATCCAATATCCATATCTTCCTTCCCCCTCCTCTTTTTTTCTCCCTCCTTTTCTTTCCTTTCCCAGGACAAAAATATTTAAATTAATGAAACTGTATGATGAAAACACTAACCGTACATAGCACATTGCTATTTCTTATTAAGGATGATAGTCAATATTTAAAACTTACACAATAAAGCCAAGATTTGTAAAATTTTTGGGGAGGCCTTTATAGCACTTGGAAGCCATACTATTAATATGCGAAAACGGATGCAAACAAACACTGAGAATCACAGAATCGTTAAGGTTGGAAGGGACGTCTAGAGGTCACCTAGTCCACCCTCCCTGCACGCACAGGGCCACCCAGAGCATGTGACACAGGGCTGCATCCAAGCAGGTCTTGAGTATCTTGGCAGTTTGAAACACCCAGCTGAAATATCACAGGAACATGATATATTTCAAAATCTTAAGGTTGTTTAGGCTATAAAGAGTTTGAAAAAGATATCTCTAATTCAGAGATAATGTAAAGTCTTCCTTGGCTCTACAACAGCTACTAACTCTGTACATCCTATTGATTTCAATGGAAACTGACTCTTAGTAAACTTTTACTCTTGCTCCATTACTCCATTAAAATAAAGTTATAACTTCTTCACTGATTAGCTAAATTTCTAAGAGAGGTGTATATATATTTTTCTTAGAACTGTAAATTGTACTCATGGTTGGACCTTAACCTTAGCTGCATTATTTAACTTCAGTATTTAAGCAGGCATACCCAGAAATGTAAAAATAAATGATTTCATACTTTTATGTGCACCATTTACATATTCTAAATGATATCACCCAGTTCTCCAGCTATGTTGTTTTTCAGGAGGGACAAGGGACTAACTTTAAAAATTTGCCATTTGTGGCTTACTGACTGATCAAGCAAAATCGCTGAGAATCCAGTAATAAGTGTCACCAGCCCCAGTCTGGCTACACCCTCTCATGGTTCTAGGCCTCTAGAGCGCAGAGACAGCCTTGTCTCTAAACTTTGCTTGGTGTTCTAACTAACAGTGCTCAACCCTCACGCCTTGATCTGGACCAAAACCCAGAGAAACCACCTAAGAATCTGTTTTCCTAGACAGTGCCCAGTTTTTTCACTCTATGCGGATTGCAAAGCAGATCAGTATGAAGAAATAGAGACTTATGCTATAGCGGTGATTGAAAACATACTTCTCCCTGCCGCTTTCTTGACTTTGTATTGGACTATCAAACAAGTTTCTTTATTATTAGGATGTGGAGATGAGGAGACCTCTCCTGCTCTGATATGATACAGGACTCTCCATATTTGTCAGTGCCCTCTGTGTAGCTGTGCCAGAGTGAGATCTTTCCTGTGTGACTCCTCAGAATACGCATGAGGTTGATCCAAGGGTCATTATGAGAATGCTGGAAACTGAACTCTAGTTTCCTGGAGAAGTTTATTCTCTGACAAGTTGCTAGAAGGAAGATTATATAAACAATAATTGAAATGCTCTGAGCTTGGATTTTACCTTGTGTTTTTTGCTATTTCTGGCATGTGAATTTGCAAAGCAGCAGCTGTTCTGTGGTAACAATGTGAAAATTCCTAACCATTTGTGAAGGCAAAAATAACTTGCTCACTTTTTGGTGATCCACACATTTTATTTCTCTTGTGTAGAGTAGAAATGTGGACAGTTGCCATGAAATAACTGGAATTTGATAGGTGTATGTACTGGTATCACAATAGTTAGTTGATTGCATCTTTATCTTGAGTCTTATATTCAGATTGCAGTACCTACCTAACTGTGGTAGGTGTATTAGGTACCCACCTAACTGTGGTTTTACGTTATGGCAAATGATGTTAAGAGCATTCTGCCTTCAGTTTAAGTCTAACTTTTCTCAATTCTGTACTCTACTAATAATGAATGAGATGGTATGATTTAGAAATTGCACTATGAAAAGCTGATTGATGCCAAAAGCTTGTTTTGTATTGCTTTTCTTTGATAAAAGACCACTAAAAAAAGAATTTATAGTTGCCTGGCAATTTGTTATTTAAAGCTGGACATCTCTGTGTGGTCAGTAGGGAAATTACAAACAAAATTTTTGGCATTACAACATCACTTCAGTAAGCATACACTGTGATTAGTTTCATTTTACCTCAGTTTATTATTCATAGTATCGTCTACATAGACTTACAATGACTTTGTTTTGTCTTGACATTATAACATAATCTGCATATATTTGCATAAAATAATCAGACAGTAGTTGAGAGTATCAGGCAACAATTGTGCGTGCTCTGAAGTATTACCTTGGCTGAAAAAGTCTTCAAAGGTTGTTTGCCAAACAAACTCTGAACTTTTAAGTGTAGCTCTCAGGACTACAAACTTCAGAAGTTAAATTTTAATTTCTAAAATGGATATCTTTTAAACCCATGTAATCTTTATAGAAGTTATTACATGTCATCAGATATAATACCTACCTGTCTCTGAACTAAGTAAACTGTATTTGCTCGGTGTCTTACTCTTCAAATTGATAACAGAAGTAATAGCCATATGTATATCTGAATCCAAATATTCTTCATCAGTTTATATATATTTTTTATCTTTTCCTTTTTCTTTTTTCTTCTCAGGAACAGCAGTTTCTCATGTTTTTCAGTCTGCTGGTTGGAGCTGTCACCCAGCACAGAAGCCACCAAGCCCTCCTGGCAGAGTGTGAACGCTCTGGTCAGCCCAGAGCGCTCAGGTTACTCCGTGAGGTGGACATTTTGTAACAGAAACATTCATTTCAAGGACTTGATATAAAAAAACATTAAAACATGGGAAATTTTGTTATATTCTTCTTTCTATTCATGAGCATCCTACAGGATTGAATGTACAAATTGTGCTGGCAGCTTCCTATTTTCATAGAAATGCGCTTTCACATGAATAGCAATACTTAAGTAAAAGACATAGAACTCAGCCATTTCAAAGGTCCCTTTAGCTGCTATTTCCAACAAAGCTGTACAATGTATGTGGGCAAGTGTATGAATCTGATTTAATAAATTTTGTTTGTTAGAAGAGATAAAAAAAAAAAGCTTATATCTTACTCATTTCTCTTTACAAATACAAGTTACAGGAGAACTTACAGTTTACCTTTTGGTTCAAGAGGCATACATTTATAAACTGCCAGATTGCCCATTGTCTCAAAGCAATCAGGTCTTAGAGATAAAGATTTCCAACATTTCACAATTTATTTTATTTTAGCAATAATTGCATCTTTGAGTAACTATTTCCCATTGCCACAATCTAAGCCATTTAGGAAGGAAATGCTCCCTAATAGGTACACAGAAGGCTAATTTGCAGAGTTGAAATGGACATATATGAGTCATGTTGTAATAAATATGATACTATTTTATAATCCCAGAGCATGTAAGCAGTATTTCTTCATATACTATCCATTATTTGTTTATAATGTCTGTTTCCCCCAAATTAAGTGTATTTGAAGGCTAAATTCATTTATATGAATCATTTACCAATGCTCCTTTATTTCCTACACTGAAGATGTGAAAGGGTGTTATACTGCACTTCCTAAATGTACTCATAGAGTCTGTAATTTATACATGCATACATACCTATGCTCAGGTCTTCATACATAGGCCAGTCCAAAGACTATTTTTTTTTTTCCCCGCCCTTGGGTAGTAAAAAATACATTCATTATCATCTTTTCTACCTTTTTACTCTTCAGGTTGCCTTTCATCTTTCCTATTTCTCCTTTTTGAATCCCATCCCATGGATAACTGCAAGTTTCATGAGGCTGTGCTACACTGGGAGAGGAGAAGAGCTGAGGTATGTTATTTGTGAACATAATTCTAACTGCTCCAGATTGTCCCCCTTTTGTATCTTATGGATACAAAGCAGGTAGGTTGTATCCGCTGTCCCATGCCATCTGGACTGTTCAGGTCAGTGAGTCTTGTGAGCTGTTGTGACTGTGGGTGAGGAGCACTGGCTGATTTGCCTTACTGCTCTCAAGGACTTACAGGAGGTTCTGGGGGATCTTCAGCAGGTCTCTTTGAAGGACAAATTCAGGCTTGGTCTCTTGTTCCCTAAGCCACTTAGAAACAGCTAAAAAAATGTTGCTTTGATGTTAGGAAATGAAAACAGAATCAAGACTTGCTACTAGATGAACCAGACCATTCTTTAAACAATGGGTTGCTTTGTTGGCCACATTTTTAATTCTCAGCTGTCCTGTGCATTCTATGGGGAATTAAATTACCACATCAGAGAATGAATTTTACTAAATGGGAATGACAACTTAATTCATCAATAGCTTAAATACTACAAAAAAAAAAAAGAAATAGGAAGAGTAAAGGCTGAAAACATGGAAAGGGCTGAAAAATGGAAATGGAGAAATGATACTAAATATAACCAGCATGAGAGTCAATAGGGGAAACACATAGAACAATTAGGACAAATCTCAATAGAAAATGTCTGGACAAAGTGCACAGAGAACACCTGAGCTTGCAGGAACAATAAAGTAGTAGTAGTTAGAAACTTCTCTACTGATTCCTTTTCTTTCAGGAAAATATTAACAGAAGAAGTTTAAATGTCATGAAAAACTTCCAGAAATATATTTTGTAATCTTCATTGTTAGTGATAAGGAAATAAATTATATTTTTTGCATTTTTCTTGTAAGAATGAATCTAGCAGTAAGTTGAATGTTTTGCTTGAAAAAACAAAAAGATTCAAAAGAAACTTTTAATTGCTGTTAGTGTAGCAGAGACAGAAGAGTATGTATAATGCAGAAGTAGCTTCTACTATCAAACTATAAACTAGAAAATTCAAGTAACTATATCCTTCAGAGATTTGCATTGAAGAGCTTTCTTTCATAAGTTAAATTAAACTTCATTTAATTAAAACCCACTATTAGAATATTAATTTATTTTATCTTTCAAGTAAACTCAGGGTGTTTTATTTAAAGTCTGCTTTGTACAATATGCATATTTTTCACCATTTTAAAAAATTAGACTTGAAAGAAGTTGAGCATATGGAAAGAATGACTTTATATGACCTACAGCATATTCTTATCAAACCTATACAGATAAAAATAACAAAGGAAGCAAACCACTTGTAATTTTTTGAAATGATTTAAAATTTCTGATTAGTACAAACTACTTCTATTAGATAGAAATGTCCAAATTTATGTCACTGCCGAATTGTTCCATCTATGTATTCAGGCACTTTGTTCTGTCTAATGTAAATTAAGCCACTACTAGGAGTTCCAAGTGTTCCTCTGGGAAACTTCTGAAGAGAATTATTTGATGAGACATTTCCTCATACAAAGCCTGAAATTTGATACCCTTTTATATTTTAGTGTTCTTTTGATTCTTGTTAGTGTCAAAATCTCTGATTTGTTTGAAGTCATTCTCTTTCTCCTTTCTAGTGAAAAAGTCACCCTAAGCTGCCTAGAGTCATGGAGAGCAATCTTTTAGAAAGGAAGATTTTGGAGTAGGGCTTTAGAGACTTGAAATTTCTGAGCATATGTCCTTAAATTGGGAGCTTGACCACTTGGTCACTAAGAATTTGCAGGCTTCTGAGAACAGAAATATAACTGCATGTTTCTGTTTTCAGATGGATGGTTTGAAATGGGAAATTGGATATTTTTAAGAAACTACAATTTTTGTGTTTTGTTTTGTTTTGTTTGTTCATTGGTTTTTCTTTTATACAATGGCAGGGAATTTCCAAATCTCTAAAAGGCATCAGAAAAGTCAACAGGAAGTAGGAGAAATAAGTAGAATACTGTCTTCCCTAAAGCATATCAAATGTGATTGATTTTTTTTTTTGAGATCTTATTTGTGCAAGAAAATACCAGTAGAAATGCTCTTAATTCTGCAAAATTATATTTATGGTTAAAATTACAAATGGGTTTGCATGTTTACAGATACTGGATTTTAATCTCTAATTGAAAAAAGTTAAGAATAAATTTATATAGTATACATATATGTATACACTATAGACTAACTTTAGTCTCAGTAATAATCCTATCTGAATTGAAGAAGTAAAATAACATAAACATTTGCAGAAAGAGCTGTGATTAAAGTCTAATATAAAATATGAACCAATTTAAATTAATTTGCCTAAACTTTTCAATATGATTCCTAAATCTATTTGGATGCCTGAATAAATAGTCTGATTTTCAGAGCTGCTGATCTTTCATAGCTTTCAATGACTAATTTTTCTGACAGCTAGTAGGTGTACCTCTCCACTGTTGGTTCAGCTTTTGATTATTTCCTGAGGCCAAATGCCTGAGGCCAACACATGTTTGTTTGTTTTTTTTTTGATGCCTATGTCATCAATATAGCAACTTCAGAATATTTCTATGGTTATGAATTAAGACAGAGACTAGAAAGGAAAAGAAAGCACTATATACTGAAAATTTTACATTTTCACTACTATTTATTTGTAAGTGCTTTTCTAACCAATTGAAGAAAGTGCAATTTTTGCATAATATTAAAGATTAGGTGCTCCCTATTACAATACTATACTGAAGTTAAGCACTTCACTCTTTGAACAAGTAGGTGTTTACTATCAGAATTTGCATATTGGTCCAGATGGGATCTATCTTCAAATCCCACTGTTATAAGCATTGCTATGCTCTGAAGTAAAGACCCCCCCAAAAATTTTAACAGCTGATCAAAACAGGGTTTATCATTCAAAAATTTATTTTATTTCTCCATTTAAACTGTTAATAGAAAAAAAGCTTTTCCAGAATTGCATTTTGTGAACTGCTACTATATTTGACATTTCTAAGACTATGTGAAAATTAACAGCTGACAATTTCTTGGATTTTTTTTTTCTTAAATCATCCAATTATATATTACTTTGTCAAAAGGAGAAAAAAAAAGATAGAAATCATAATAGCTTTCATTTGGAAGCTGGTACAAAGCAACACAGTGGAGGAAGTATAAAGCTAAAAAGACGGTGATAGAGAAAGAGCATTTTCTCCATGACTGTGGAGCTCTTAACTATTAACATAATACTAATAATATCACATGAGTATCACATGGTTAGTTCAAGAAGGAATTTTACTTGATGGAAAGTTATTACATAGAGTCAGCGAAGTTTCTACTATACTTTAGCATAATGCTAAAGTATATACTTTATACTTACATATATACTGCTATACGCTGACTATATATTACATATAGTCAGCGAAAGTCATCAAAGAATCTGCTATACTGCCAAAAAGGGAGAAGTGTTTCAGATCACTGAGCAGGAGGCACAGAGAAAAAAGGTAATCAGCAAGAAATTAGTGACTCAGAACTGATAATTCTGACAGCATATAAAACACGTTTTGACTTAATAAATATATATATATATAGTTTACAGTGCAAAGTTTAAAAAAATGCAAGAGCTTTTATAAGCACTTAGCTAAATAAAATTTATAATAAATCATTCTTTAGATTCAGGAATAATAAGATGTTATTCAGATTATTTTCAATTATGCGAGTAATCACCTTTTGTCTCACATCAAGGTTTATTTCTTGCTTGTCTGGTTGATGGCATGCCCTATCAGAGTGATTAAATGTGCAGTTTGATTGTCTTTTTATGATGGAAGCCTACCCCTCAATTTGAAGCTCTGGAACTGACCTGAAATTATATCAAATGCAGGTGCAGTTATTTTGAGTTGCAGAATTCAAAATAATTTTTCACACCCATAAGATAGGTTGAGGTAACTTGTTTACTAAGGAATACTACTAAAAGACAAACAAAAAAGCATCACTGAAAGAATGCATTATATGGTTAATGTAGTCATTCAGTAGTTTTGTTGCCTGAATGGCTACAACTCTCTTCAGTTACTTTTGGGTGTGGAGTTTTAGTATGCCGTATGGGATCCCCATGATAAAATGTAGACATCTCTACGGTAGGTGCCTCCATTTTCTTTATGATCACTAGAGAGGAAAAACTACTTGTAAAGCATGTTTAATTTCATCCTACTGCAGATATCTAAAATAAGTCAGATAAATCATGCTACAACACTGCTTTTTCCCTCTCTGTCCACTTTAGAGGAAGCCTAGTTTGAGAAGCTCTGAGGTAGCTGTCTGTACTGCAGAAGTTCAGAAATTATCTAAAGATCTAAAGTACAGAAGTTATCTTATCTATCTTATCTAAAGTCAGCATTTACTACTTTGTGTACCGTTGGCCAATTTGCATTCTCAGAGACCGAGTTAATGAGAAAAACAAAGCCATATTTTGGCTATGATATGGTTTGACTGAGCAAGGCTTTCTTTATGCAGGTGAGTATCATATCATTTTAAAAGTGCATTCATTTTCTGAGGATATTTGAACTATTAGAAACAATGAAACTAACTGTTTCTGTTGAAACCTTCACGTATTAAAGACTATAGTCTGGTTCTTATACTGTATAATTCATTTTTTTGTAGACAGCTTTTAAAGTTGAAAAAAGACTGAAGCTTTCTCCTAATATTCATTCTGCAGACCTTTCAATAATGAGACTATTTTTTTTTTACATCTGCAATGTATTTTGTATGCTGAAAGGAATTTTTTTCTATAGTATTGGGAGTACAGGGTACCTTTTCAGTATTTTGGTTAGTCTATCATTTAGCAAGTGCTTATGAGATTTACCTTGCCCCAAATACTAATTTTGACATAAATGAAACAGCCTAAAAAACAGTTGGTTATTTCAGATTATTTGTAATGCAGAATTACTAACACTTGTGATCTCTTTATCAGAGATGCTCACATTTAAACTTACTTAATTCTTCCAATAGCAAGCCTAATATTCCTGTTTCAATAAATAATTACTTTCAAGGAGAATCTCCTGATTTTCTGCCAATTTTTCCAACATAAAGGTTCAAGAAAAATTCCGCACAAAAACGTAGTATGTAGCCATTTGTAATGATAATAGCCATTTCCTGAACACACAAAAGCTATCTGATTTTTCTTCACATTATACACAGTCTTTAAAAGGAAAAAACACATAGTATATAGTGTTTGACAGTTTACGAGCTCAGGAACTAGCGCAATCTCTTCAAGTATCTTTGGTTTTACAAGGTATAGAGGGAAGTAAGCCAAAAGCAGATGAAAATATATGAATCTGTCCAAGCCAATGGGTAATTCTTTGCTACTGCAGCCTCTGAAGCAAGTCTGGGTTTTATTTGATTTCTGTTAATCCCATGACTCTGCAGTAGAGTTTAATGGTGCTTGGTATTATCCAACTGGTATCAAAAAGCCAGGTGGTGTATTTACTTCTGTGGGAGCAATTAATATTATCCCTAGGGCTTTTGAAAACCCCAAATTAATGTTGTCATCAAACATATGGTTGGACTAGGTGATCCTGAAGGCCTTTTCCAACAATACTGATTCTGTGGTTCTATAAAAATAAAATGTTTCAAAATGAGGCCCTTGAAGAAAAAGCTTTTAAATAGATATATTTTGCTTTAATATTAACATAATATCAGATTCTTGAAGTAATGTCACTACAGGTTAGAACTTAAGGATAGACCTTTATTAATATACTATATTTCACGAAGTCCTATAACCTCCATTAGCATGAAAACCCTATGAAAACCCTATTATTAAATTCGTATTCCAAATGTTCCCAACTTTTCATTTTCCTTTGGTTGTGTTTTTATCTCTTTCATGACTGATTTGTCCGTGCAGGACATATGAAAAGCAAACAGGCTGACAGGGGAAAGATGAATCACTCTTTTGAAAGAGACAAACCTACATTTACTGAAACTGCAGATTGTCAATGGAAAAAAAAGAAGGTTATTTTGACACACTACATGGTGTTTTGTTGACATTTGATATAAAGTTGACAGGTAGAGTATAAGACTGGTAGTATAGTATTTCATATTTTTAAAAACTTTTAAAAATATGATTAAAAGAAAAATCTTTATTTAAAAACTGTATGTATGAAATTGCTATCGAAGTGTTTTGCTAATTATAAAAGTGGTGATCTCCCCCACTCACATTTTTAAAATTCACTTAATTTGGATCAGGAACTTTTAGTATTAAAAAATAAATTATTGTGCACAAGATGGTGTGGAGAGAATTCCAGAGAATTCCACTTTCATTTCAGGTTAGTAGTCTTCCAAGTGTCCTTTTTATAGAATAGTCTTTCAGGTTGTTCTTTCACACACTTGGTGGTGTGACTCTTAAATCAATGTGAAAGGAAGTCTTTATTCTGTTTCTTCACTATCTTATACTTCCAGGATCCATTTATGCCCTTTCAGCACCAGTGAAATATGGCCCTGGAGGGTACCCAGCTTTACTGTGAGTGTGATATACAAGACATCTCCCTGTTTATAAACACATTCTGCTCACATCAAAGTATATAGGTAACTGTTTATATCACATTCAAAGTCAGCTTTGAAATACAGAATGAACTAAAATCCATATGGACATTAGTTCATTACTGAATGTTTCAAGCATCCTTTCTAATTAAAACTGGTACTTGGAGAATATTCATACTGCCAAGTGTAAAAATGTATGGAGCAAGTGATGTGGAGTGTACCTGGAATAAGAGGTATGCATATTAATTAAAAAAAAAAAAACACAAAAATACAGCTTAGATTTGAGGATTTATAATTACTTAAAGCTGCTTACAGTAAGATACATTTTTCATTTCAGCTTTTGTTAATTATGTAAGTGTTCAGTAAAAAAAAAGATTTATTTTGAATTTCAGATTTGTGTTCCATTTAATCTGTTATATCTACCATTTGAATACCACTACCACAAAGCAGATGTTGTCCATCGTCATATAAGCTTTCATTTACTACATTGCCATTTGAATGTATTAATGTTATGATGGCTGGCATCTTGTATTTATCTTCTGATTGATGTGGTAGGAATATAAACAGTGTAAAAAAAAATTCATTTAAATTCATTATTCATTTAAAACCATCAAATAAATCTCACAGAAACTCTGAAATTCAGAACTGTCGGAATCTATGATTATGAGAAGACAAGGGAATATCATTTTATTTGGAGGAAAAAAATAGCCATGGAAATGCAGTTATATGGAACATAATATGGAACATAAATGTCCTTGGTAGAACATAATATTTCTTACAATATTGCAGTTTTTCTATATCCCCTCCTTTTTAAAAATTATCCTTTGTAACTTTATATTATGGGTTACTCATGCATACCCAGAGGCCAAAAAGTCTATTATTCAGCAATGATCTTGAAATCAGGCAGTGGAAATATTTAAAAGTAAGTTCGAGTGAGCTCTAGAGCAGCAATCCTGTAGAGAGCACAAGCTCTTAGTAATTTTTGCCCAAATCTAGTAGAAGTCAACTGTCAAAATGATAAGGATTAAGCACATTCAGGCTCATAACATTCAGTATTTTATTTAGCTTAAGTAGAAATACTAAATAAAAAGCAATATAGTTTCGGAAAATGACAATGAAAACTAAACATCAACTATCTCCCTGACCCAAAAGAGGAATGGTGGAATTTAAACGTGCACCTTGCTTGTTGCAGTAAATGACAAATTTGTTACCAACCTCAACACTGCCGAACTGAGCTCTTAAAACGGACCCTCAGTCCTGGTCTGGTTTACTCTTATGTGTCCTTTGAGTACAGATCTATACACTCCCCCAACCCTCCCGCCGTCTCTTCCCCCCACAATCTGAATTGAACAGTCTGATCTTATGAAAAATTTCCTTAGAGGAAGAAACGGAAAAGAAAATGCTGTATTAAAATTTCCTACTTTGAAATGATTTTAATCACTGTTTAATTTCTAATTAAAATGTTCCTGTTAGGTTTTTATCTGTAGAATCCAATATGATGGAAAAGCAAAGGAAGGAATAGTATCAATTTTAACACAGCAGAAAAAAAATGATATAAAATAGTTACCTGATAAGATATTATCTTATACATCTGTAGACATTTAAGTTCTTGGAAATTTAATCTGGGGAATCTAGTCCCTTAGATGCTTTTGTATATGTATTTGTGTTACTTTCTATTCTTCTTTTATTTTTTTCTATTGAGATGTCTGTGTATTTTTTTCTTCTGGTGAAAATAAGCATATTGGAGCTTTGTCTTGTCTAACCATGTTACTTGGATTATTAAGTTAATATTCTCCAAAAAAGTGATAGCTTGTATGAGCATTTTGAAGTGTTGTAGAAGATATTTTTAATCAGTGGATTTTTGTACACCTTATGGAATGGGTATATTTGAATAAGTGGATGTCATCCATTTGTTACAGTTGTAACTTTAGCATCTGGTAGCAAAACCTTGAGCTATTCAGACATGTTTTTAATTCTGCTTTTTTTTTTTTTTAATCTTAAAACTTTCTGCTTGGAGATGTTTTAATCTCCAATATTAAAAAATTAATATTTTTTAATAAGAATAATTTCAATTTAACATGTCCTTACTCCCTTAAGTATTGCTACTTCTTTTACATTACAAAGAGAAATGTTAATAAAAAAACATTTGGAATCACCTCTCATTGTAAAACTGTCCCTTTAAAGAACAAGGCATAAATAAACTTGTTAGGATTCCCTTAACATTTCCTTTAAAGATGCACAGAAGCAAAATGGTCCAATAAGTACCTTGTAAAACAGCTGAAAGACAGTTTGTTAATACTATGAGTAGATTATATTGCTTCTCTTAGCAGTATAATCACATATTGCAGCACTTTCTTTTAAAATACCACTTACAGTCCTCCAGTGCTACTAAGAGGAGTGATGAACATAGGTGTTGCCTTCTCTCTCAGTCACTGTCATTGTTGTTATTTAATATTGCAGTCCTATACCAGTCACAGCTTAAATCTGCAGTTGAACAGACTCTCCAGCTGTATCACTTTCTCTGTAAGGCAAACTTTCTTTATACATAGGGTCTCATTTAGAAGCATTTAACACATAACTAGAAAATAGAAATGCATTTTTGGCCAAGGTATGTGGAATTCTTCATCATAGACCTAAACAGTGACTAAAAATGTATGCTTTTCTTAAACGTCAAACTCCCCTTTTCTAGTTAAAGGGCCAAAATAGTGACACCAAAATACAATAAATTATAGCCAGACAGAATTTTCTAAAGCTAGAATACTAATCACATGACTAGTATAAGTATGCTCTTACGGTTAAGTCTTTTTGATTTTTCCAATAATACTTAATAACCTTACAGGTGAGAGAATGCAGGATCTTTTGTCTGTCAGTCTCAAAACATTTCTGAAAGAACATGGAGTTGCAGTTTGCCTTTTTGTCTTCCTCAGTGAATCCACTCTTCCAGGAAGAAAAACCCATCATCGTCATCTCCAGCAACGAAAAGATGTTTACTTGATAGTGAAAAAAATAGCATTGGGATGATCAGTTGTCTAACCTGCTTGCCTAGTTTGAGGCCTAGCTGCCATAGTCTGTGCATGCAAATAGTTTAAGGTAAAAATAGGCCTTCTCTCACCTATAATCTTATTTACAAATCCATTATCAAAGCTGCTATCAGGAGATACTGCCAGTTGTTGCATTCAAGTTACAGCAACAATTGCTCACTAAGCTACAGAGGAGGTAAGCAAGGTAATTCCTCTAATACCTGCAAGAGGTAACATGTAGACTAACATTGTGGGAAGCATTTGCTAATACAAAAGGACATTCAGAAGATCCTAATTGTTAATCCACCTGTCTGGAAACCCAAACTTACTGTGTTTAATTGGCTAAAATGTCTATTTATTTCTAGTCAGTCTTTTTTTCATGATAATAATTCACAGATTGGACAAGCTATGAAGAATACATAGAATGATTTTCATGTAAGGAAAGGATGAAGCTAAAATCTTTAAATATTTTTTGTATCTGAAGCTATATAGGAAGAGCTGAAGATATTCCCAAGAACATCCCCAAGGTCCTCCCTCAATTATTATAATTGTCATATTAAATTAATACTTCATGAACTATCCGAAATACTCAAGGCTTAGTGTTTAAAATTGGCTTCCTGTGTGGTACTCATGATTTGGCAGCCATAGTCTACAATTTTAATTCAGTGGCAAATTTGATGACACGTATAAATACCAATAAGCTTTTAACCATATTATACTCAAGATGAGGATTACTAAGTAGTAACATTGCTCTCAAAACAAGAGGCCTATTCTCCAGGAGAAGTAATTCTTATGAATTGTGCTACGTTTAACAACATTCTGCAGTGAGAACATTTTGACAGAAACCACATCTACCTAAGGATTCCCTGAAGTTAGCAGGATGCTAGGAGATTCCAAGCAGCTACCAACTGCTGACAAAATTGTGAACACAGTGAATCCTAACACAACTTATGATACGTCATATGTTTACATAATGCATTCCACTTTAAAGATGCTGTATAGACATTTAGATATTGCCACAAGGTACAAGGATAGCTCCAGCATACAAAAGATGATGCTAAATATGCTGAAGTATATTCATTTTTCTTCCAAATGGGAAACTTGTTCTCATTTTCAAGTATTTAAAGCTACAAATATAGATTAAGAAATTTCTGTTCTGAAAGAACGCATAAAAGCTGTAATCTTTTGTTTCAGTGCCACTGAGGCCCTGTAGTTAGTAGTGGTTTAGGTTGGGATTCACATACCACTGTCTAACAAATTCATGTGAACTGTCTAGTCTTCTTTCTTATAAATATATGTGTTTCTAATAGACTGTAATGTGGTGATTCGATTCAATGGTCAGGAGCCAGAGAGTCAGCCTTGCTGCCCTTAGTAAATAGACTGGTACCAATTAGATAACTGGGAATGGTATTTCAATAGAAGTCTTGTTTGGGTGTAATTGGGTGCGACAAAGCCATCTTCCTAATGGAAAAAAGTTGTTTTTATTTTCACTAAGAAATGGGAATCAATTTTATCTTTACTTGCAAAGGAAGATGCTATTAGGATTAAGAAACCTCTCTTTCCAGAGTAGTAAAGACTAATTTACCGAAGTGATAGGAACGAGCAATTGCAGGAAAGTGTTCACAGAATGTCTTTGCCTCTTCTGCTCTTGTGCAGACTTCTGGCACAATCTGAGCTCAATGAGGAGCACACACTGCTATTTTATTTAAGGGTGGGGAAAGATTTTGGTTAAGATCATATCTGAGTTTTTAGTGCTTGAGGTCTGTAAGAATCTGCAACACAGTTCATTGGCATTTCATTTCTTCTTTCCACCTTCGATGACCAGCTTAATTTTCTGTAAGCACTGTAAGCACTGTTGCCCTTACCTGGGCAAGCTAACAACAGAGTGAAAAATGAGCTCTGCAATCAGTGCTTTAGAGTACAGACAAGAAGGAAAAGAAACATGAGAGGAGAAAGGTTCAAAAAGTGGCAACTGAAACCTGAACCTCTCTCTCCTAACCAATTATTGTGGAAAACAAGCAAACAAAAAAAACAGACCAAAAAGGAATGACATTTTGCCAGCCTGCATCTCCAAATATCTCAAGCTCATTTTGCCATTAGTCTGGCAAAAATACCCTTTAAAAATGTAATAGCTTGCCAAAATCATGCCTGAAGACAGTCCCGCACTAGTCCACTATTGTTAAGAGAAATATATGTTAGTGTCATCTGAAAAATTACTTTAGGAGATCAGTGTCCTTTATTGGTCCTTTTAGGAAACTCATTCTCTGCCTTACATAGTTCTTTTGTGGATTTATCCTTAATAAACACCTCTGAACCTTTGTCACCTTTGAACGTGCACTTCATGCTCCTAAATTACTTGAACTCTTTCAGAACCCTTTCATTAGCACTAAATAGAAAGTTATAAAATATAAAGCCTACGTAAAATCAGTTTGCCAGTGTATCACACAAAGTTCAGTGTCAGTGACCTACAAATAATTCTTGTGAACAAAATAATTAAATGGAAGTGCATTTGAACACACTGGGAGATATAATTTACAGAGTTATTTTAGAATGATGTACTTTGAAGATCAAAGAGCCATGCCTTTATAGTTTTTAATATAAGAAACACAAGAGAAAATAATTTATTTTCTAGCAAATTCTTTTTAAAATGCAATGCATGGCTAAACTTGTGCAGAAGCTGTTTTTTTTAATAACCTAGTAAAATTAAATCAAAAAACAAAAATAGCTTTTTTGAAAAAGAAGAATCAAGTAAAGGCAGAAGAAAACTCTAAGTTCCAAGTTGTTCTCTAAGTATCTCTAAGTAGAATTTGATATTTTGATCTGTGAAACCGTTGACAGTTGCAAGTCAGAAGTATGTTCTTCTCTGTGAAATACTGCGGTAGTATGGTTATCTTCAGTATTTAAGATTGACTTTCCTTTATAATAGACACAATCACTAGCATGACAATTACTATGTGTTTTGTGTTCAGTATGCTAGGCATTGCTAATATGCCAGGAAGACAATCCATGCTTTAAATCACAAAGGCTATTTTGCTTTGATACCTATATTCAGAGATATTACCTACTGCTGGTATTAAAACCACTATGTACCCACACTAACTGAGTTTACAAAATTGTCCTTCTGAAACCTATATTCTCCTCTCCGAAAACAATAGATTACCCCAAGTTTCTGCAGACAACAAGCTAAGCTATTTATTTTGACATTCAGGTCACTTTAGAGAACTTGCCAATTTTATCAAGCTTTCAGATAGAAGTTATTGATGCTTTTGAGAAGGGGACAGCTACAGACCTCAATGAAAATCTGTAAAATTCTCTGAGGGGAAAAAAAAAGTGGAACAATCTTAAACTGGCAGCTGACAACTACTCCAGAATTACAAACTCAGCCTTTTGCCACTAATTTCAGTAAAGTAACAGGAATTGTACATATTGAAGGTGCATGTGAAGACAATGAAGTCACAGTATTTTACAATATCACTCATAGTTACTGAGAAAGTTTATAAACTTTTCAAATAGCTTGAGCTGGCACAGGTGGCATAAACCTTTTCCAGTAAGGATACTCTGGGAAAGTGAAAAAAGCTTAGAATACTAACCTTGAACTGAGTTCAACCTGTATTTGAGCAGTAAGATTAAGTCATAAAGAGATAATTCTTGTCCCATCTCCCCAAAAACAAAAAAAAAAAACAAAGCAAAAGAAACCAAATAAAAGGGTGATACAGAGTGTTATCTTCAAGACTAGAAGACCCGTGACACCAGTTAGCTTAAGCTACTTGGGGTGGAGGCGAGGAGTGGGGGGAGGAAGAGAGGGAGCACAATGCTGAAAGAAGTGGAAATGCTGACTTGCTTCCCTTTCCAATTAAACCATGCAAAGCATAAATCTATAATGCGGTATAATTTTCTCTAAGAGTAATATAGGAAAAGAAGTAAGAAAGAGCAAGTCAAAGCTCTCCAGAGCAATTTTTTATCTTTATTATTCTATACATGAAAAACATAGTGTATTTTTTTTTATTAGCAGGGGCTTGTAGCATTTGCAAATGTATAGTCTGTGACTGGTATAGCATAAAACATATTTTATCCACTGCATGTGCTATTTACACAACGTTGGCAATATGCAGTTGAGAAATCTATTGCATTCTGGGCTGACTGCTGTTTGGTATTCACGGCTATGCAATTAATGTAGGAATATTCTCCATTATAGATAGCCACAAATGGATGAAATACCTGCCAATGCTTATTATTTTTCTTCATTTTCCCACAGTGCTACAGCACCTGTAAATTTAAACGTAACATGGTTACATCTAAACACAATTTCATTTATAGAAATGTGTAGGTCAGTGAGAAGAAAAGTCAGGCAAAGGCAAACAGTAAATGATTATTTTTACATAGATATACTCAAAACAATAAGCTGCTTTTTCTCTCATGCTTGTCAGTTCTACCACATTGCTTATTGGTTATGATACTTCATGAGTTTCAAGTCTGTTTTTCCATTATTCATTCATCATATAATATTGGTCTTGCACATCTATTTGCCAGTGTTGATACCATGAGATTTCTCTGCCTTTGAGTTATGCATAATAAATACCTGTCAGAAGGTATAGAGTTGACATGCACAAGGTTGTTATGAATATAAATATGTGTATTTACTGTTTGCTGCAGCGACATGCAATGTGCTCATCTTTTAAAGCTTCTCCTGTCGTTAAGGAAGGTACCAGTATAACATCTAAAACATTTCTTCTACATTTTTTCCCTTTGTCAACACAAGGATTTTCTGCTAATCTAATGGGCTGTTTGTTTTTCTATTTGGGGAACATCTCTGGAATCCTTCATTTCTTTTCTCCCTTCTTCTAAATTTTTACATTGAGAAACACATTACAGAATTTTATAGTCAACAGATGGCAGGAGCAACTGAATTAGAAGGAGAATGAAGAGATTAGAGAGGTAGCAAGCATTATAGACTTCTTTTTTATAATATAATACTAACTCATCTTGGACTACTGCGTCTTTTTTTATTATTTTTTTTTTATTATTAAATAAAGTGCCTGAAAGCAAAGAGCATTATTTTTAATGTTACAAGTAAAATGGAACTTCCTCACTTGTACTCTCTCAGATTGGAAAAACTTTAGCTTCAAAGTGCCTTTGAAAGTTAGTGGGTAATCTTTTCTTTGGCTGGAAAAAAACAATCTGTGATAGTCCCCCGGAGGGACTGCAGCAGCCTACACATTCCGATATATTACAGGCTTTCTGTGCACTGTATACAGCCTCCCATGACTGGGCAGGGTTTACCTCAAAGGTGCCCATCACTCATTATGTATGAAAAGCCCAGGATTCGTGTCCTGAAAGGGAAAAATAAAACATTAATTAACCCTTCTGCTCTGTGACAGGATTCAAGGAGCGCACGCGTGGCAGTGGCTCCTCTAGCCAAGCGCCAGGGTGACGCCTGACCCGAGCCCGAGCAGAGCAGTTGCCTGAGGTGCAGAGGGTGCTCAGTCTGCTGGGTCAGTCGCAGTCTGCTGGATGGGTGCCCAGGAGGGTTCAGGGGCAGAGAGGATGAGCGTGCCCAGGCTCTGGATATAAGGGCCCCTAGTGGTCATGTGGTGGAAGGAAGCGGCTACTCTGGGGCTGCAGTCAACTTCATGATTATTTGTCTTGACTGAGCAAATGGATCAGATAACCTTGGGATGTTCTTCACAGATCTGTTAATTAAAAGTGAAAGAATCAGGAATCACTTAAGACTGTGTTTGACTCTGGCTTCTTTAGAGGGAGGCAAACAGACCAATTATTGACTAATAATTACTGAATTTCCCAGCAGTGTCCTCTGCCTTATCAGCCTAAGTTCTTTCACAAAGTACTGGCAGTGACAATTATTGAATATTTAAGTATGTGGGGAACATATCTTGATTCATACTTGGTTGGGTTAAGTAAAATGGGAAAGCTTTAGTTTCTCTGCATTTAGGGAAAGCCCTCCCAAAAGGCAACATATAGCTGATCGCAGTGCTGTATTGTCCCTTCACAGTTTTGAGTGGAAGCATTTTGCAGCCACTCTGTTCCGTGGGTATGTAACACAGCACAAGTTTGGGTCTGACGCTGGTTCGGAGAAGTGCCTCTTTAGTTTTCTCAGTTTTGGACTTGACTCCTTTGTCTCCCAGCACGAAGCAGACTTGTTAATAAACTGAGGAAACATTTATTTAGTGAGATTAAGTTGCAAGAAGAGAAACAAAATACTACAAGTATAATAAGTACAAAAAACAGTCATACACTATACTTGAGAACTGGACATCTTTCCAGTGGCATAGCTTTGCTTATCTAGCATTTCCAAGTGTAGCCTCAACTTGTACCAGAACCCATATATTTCTTTGTAATAGGAATATAAATACTCTCTATATAAATACTCTGATAGCTGTATCTTGAAATCAGCTTCTCCAAGGTTTGAATATGATTTTCCCTACTAGCATTCACACCTAACCAGCTGGAGAATGTGATATATGAAAGTGCCAATTACAGATTTTTCTGGAATAGAGACATTCTGGGTACCTAAGGAGTATTTTCCAATGGTTTCTATGTAATTATATGCCATCCCTAATCTTTCTGTATAGGACTACAGATGCATATATATTAACTATTATATCTCTCTCATATACTTTGTATTAAACAGATTATCACTTAGTGACTTAGTATTCTATGGAGATCATTCAGGAAATATTATTACCATAGATGACAGACCAAGAAATGAGTTGCTTTACCTAGGTATGCCTTAGAGGGCATATTCCATAACTCCAAGGGGTTTTGCCTTATGGTTAGACATATTGTTATTTTTATGTTTTTGTTCTATGATTTATCTCTCATTAGAAAAAAAAATGTGCAAAGCTATTTAGAATAGCAATGAATATTTAATAACTAAAATCTTTTGTAGCTTTAAAATATCAGTATATCAATATTGAGCATTAGGGGCAGTGGGGCACCCAGTTCTTTATCTGCTCTGAATATCTACTCTGAAATGCGATGATTTGGATAGAAAAAAAAACTCATTATTGTAATTGAGAAGAGTTGGTTTATCACAAGCTTTTTCTTTTCAAATTAACAAAATATTTTCTATTTAAGAGTTCAGTGACCTACTAATATTAGTTTAGTATGTCTCAAAAAGCTGAAAACATTTTCTTTATACTTAGAAAAAAAAGATAGAAGGGGACTTTCATTAATGCCAACAATATTAGGAAATAAAAATATGGAGAGTACCATCTGTTTAAAATCTATATGTTATTTTTCATAAAATGGTTACTATATTATTGCTCTATTGCTTTATTATCCATAAAAATGGGTAATAAAGGTAACTTGATAAATTCTGTTTAGATATGTCACTTAGTACCGTTAGCATTGCCATTTCACCAAGGCACTTCACTTAGCACTATGTAACACATATTTTGATCAAAAAAAAAAAGTTTCCATTTTGTGAAACAAATGAGATACAGCTGATGGATAAAAACAAATGACAAATTGCAAAATATGATTGTGAAGGGGTATCAGCAATGAGATCCTCCATTTCTAAACACTTCAGTGTTTTGCTAGTAACTTTTGCAATGTGCAGATACATGAAGAATGAAATGAATGGATTAGAGTGATTTGAATCATCTAGCTGAAAGATTACAGTTCAGCATAATGAACTAGAAGTTTCACTTGAAATAATAAAGAGGATTGATTGCTATAAAAATAAGATTATTGCAGAAAAGGAGTAGCTTCCTCACCCTCAGAAATCTCTCTGCAGAATAAATGGATTAAAATTTTCTGGGTTTTATGAAAAAAAAAATGGAAACAGGGAATCAGCATAAGTAAAGTAATAGGGTGACCTGAGGAGTGGACATTCCTCTGAATTGCT
>JAUBNY010000980.1:444906-458084 GCA_032275445.1 Crypturellus soui | reverse complement strand
AGGAGGAATAAAAGGAGGGGTGCAAGAACAACACACATGTTGAAGTATAGTCAATTTCAAATTTAAAATCAAGGAGTTCCAGAAGCAGTGAACAAAAGAAATGTAACCACATTTCCCATGAATTTTTGGCTCATTGTGAATTTGCTGGTATCCTGTGAACAGTGATTCCACTGTGGATTGTATTCATTGCAGAGTAACAAAAGAAGTGTTACTACGAAAGTAATCCATGCCCAAAGCGTTCACTGGATACCAAGACTCCTCAGGATGCTCCAGGGCTTTTTTTCTTATCCTGAAGAAACTAAAATTCTTCCAAAATAACATCAAGACAGTTCAGGAATGAGTACAAGCCAGAGAACTATTCATATGTGAACACTCTGGTCAGTGTTTAATAGCACACAAACTATATTATACTAGTTCATCTCAGACCCAGAAAATAGTCTCAGGACATGTTAATCAGCTAGTAAAGACATCGTCATAATGTCTCTTTCTCCATTTGCTTATAACTTCAAATATAATTTTTTCAGCTGATATACAGAAGAAATTTGACTTTTGTATTTATTTGTTAGAGAAACAAAACAGCTTTGGCTGAAGGAACTCAGTGCTAGGAAAAGCAAAATTGTATTACAGGCTTGTAAACTACTTCACCGCCTCTTGGAGGCAAAGTTTTAAGCAATTAAGAGATGATAAATGGAAAACATGATAGGATCATTGTCCCTTTCCCTTGGCCAAATTTATTTCTGCACCTTCCACTGCTTGTCCCATTACTACAATTACAAACCACTGAATAAAAATCTCTCTATAAACTATCTCTGCAAAGTTGTTCAGTCAGAGTCAGGAGCCAAATTCAAAGTGATCAGTTTAATGAGACTCCAGCCTGCAGAATGCCAGTGGCTTCCTCTGTGCCTCATAACAAAATTAACCATTTTATTACAAGGGATGATAAACACAGATTTCTCTGATATTGTTTATTACTTGCTGGTGGCAGTAAGAAGGAATATTTCCTGCTTACTCCCAGCAATGAAATTACTGCTGAAGAGTAATAGTTCATACTAGTAGAGGTCTCATTGGAGCAAAAAAAAAAAAAATCAAATTATGCTAAATGTAGGCCACAAGTTTTAACTACCAGGCCAGTTATTAAAGAACTGTGTCATGACTCTACACAAACAAATACGGTGGGACACAGACATTAGTCCTACAGTATACTGCTCTGCCAGGATAAGCTGTGATATTAGGAACAAGTAATGTTCATTGCTAACATTTGCAGCTTGGAGGTTATTTTCATCTTTCATCCCTATTATTAAATAGACTAGCACTGTAGTACACCCAGTAGACTCATTGTTTCGGTATTTGTTCTTTATTTGTGTAAGCATTAATTACAATTGGCAATACAATATTCTACCTATCTACTGACATTTTTTTTCTCAGTAGTCCACTATGCTGAACATGACTGATCACATTCTTTTCCTGAAAATTTCAAGTTCTTTTTCTACCAGGCTTTTAAAGGATTACTTGCATTGGATATCTATCATTTTAATCCAATTCTCATGTTAAAATCTAAAAAAGTATTGAACAAACGTCAATATAAAACAAACAAAAACCAAAACCCTCTAAAAAACTTATTTTTTCTCCAATTCAAGTCAAGTACCTAGAAAATGTGGATGCAGTTGAATTACATATGACACTTTCATTTGTGATACTGTTTTTATATCATTCCCTCTGATGTACCCTTGCTGAACTTTCCCATTTATGTATTCCAATGATTGCATTTAAACAAGATTAAATGTGTCCATTTAGAGAGTCAGAATCACTGCTTATAAATATCTGTGAAACTTCAAAAAGGTCAATAAAAAGAATAGTGCACATCTATGCTACTCTACCTAATATGATACCAAATGGAATAAATAGTGGAATTTCTTTTTTACACTTCTTTGAAATTTACTTAGGACTTATATACATGTTCAACTTATTACAAAACATACGATCTCTTTTATGTGCAAGATAGTGTCCACATTCTTACATACATGGTCAGGATAGCTTAATCTGTAAAGAAAACAAGGTTTACTAACAGCAAAAGTAAACTATTTCAGGCATGTTAAAAGTGCTTTTATGCTATACTGCTTTGTTCACTATCTACATCATCCAGAAGGAAAGATATAAACACAGAAATACTTTCAGAAAGGCAGCAGCAGTTTGCAGTCACTTTTTAAGTGTGGAAATTATGAAGGAAGATATGAAGGTGAGGAGAACTCAGCGCACTATAAAGGTTTCTGTTTCAAAAAAAGTCTTATTTTGTGTTTTGAAAAGTCACTTTCTTTGTATTTCCTGGACCATCAGTAAGCATAAACACTTTGAGGGGAATAAAATAGAAACTGAAAGAGTAGGTTTGTGGAAGAAAGAGGATGAGCACCTTGAAGTATCTTTGATATGTCCAAAGACATAGCTTGGATGCCAAAAGTCAATGTGAGAAATAATTATATGTAGTATAGATGAAAATTCACTCGCACTGTATGCCATTATTCAGTGAGTACTGGATATCTTTTGCATTTAACTGAGACTTGTGACAGGACTGGCAGCTATGTGCTAAAGAATAAGCTTCTTTTAGCCTTCAGTTTTAAGAATGATTTAATTCTGGAGAAGGTAGGAATGAAATGCACACCTAGATTTAATGTGCAGAGTATGTAAAAGGTCAGCTTTCAGAAAATTTAGTCCCCTCCATTTCTATTTTACTCAGGAAACCTGAATTGGAATTACTATGGCTCTGACATTTTTTATCTTCTACCTGTAGAAAAAAAAATGTAGATTCTTGTTGTGATTTTTCAAATGAATTGGTGTAAACTGAAATCTCACTGAAGTTAAGGAAAACTTAAGTCATTAAAATCTTTAGGTTTCTTTGAAGATCACATCCATGTTATGTGAGCACATTACCAGCCTGCATACATGTTCCCTTTCCCACGATAGTGTTCAACTATTAGGACAATATGACAACACATTACCCTGTGTAAGACACAGGGCAATACTGACCTTAAAAAAAAAGTTGTGAAAAATGCAAGTAATTGTCACTCTTTCACAGTTCTTACATTTTTATATCACTGTGAACTTAAGTACAAAACAGAGTAGTGCCCAAGTTGATTATATCTTCCCTTGCTAACCATTAAGGGGTACTATCATTGTATACTGGCCTTTTAAAATATGTATTTGCTGTCTATTGCACCTTTTCTAAAATGAACCATGGAAATTTCTCTGGTATTCACTTTTATGTCTGTCATTATAATACATTTTATAACAATATAAGCCAGCAAGTGTTTAAAAGTGATGCCTTCCAATGAGTTTCTTTTTATTTGGTGCAGGCAGGAACAAAGTTCCAATTGTGCAGCTGAAAATAAATCTCGTTTTGGGAACAGTTGCATGTCAGAAGCGACGTGAATGGTGGTTATGGTGGTGGTGAGGGAGTCAAAGCTTGAATTTTGTTCACCGTCTCCTTCCTTAACGTACTACTGGACCAACATGAAAAACAGAAATATAGAGGGCAATGGATGGGGCACAAGATAATGACAGATCTATGATATAAAAGTCAGATTTAATATCTGAGGACATAGCTGCAGAAAATAACCCTTGATCTCTCCCTGTAAAATCTAGGCAGAAACTATTTGCCCATTGTGTGAAAAAAAAGTAAAACTAGAAATATATACCCCTAATTCAAATAAGTAGTATAAAGTTCAAGATTTCATCATGTTTTTTTTCCTATTGGTCTTTGTTTGGCAGCTTAGATGGAAAAATGGTATTTTATATATTTTAAGCAACTCACTCTGCTTGGGATATATTTGATCAATGTTTTTGTCTGAAAGCTCTCAAAGCTTACAGCAGAGTTACGTTACTTGAAAAACTTTAATATTCCTGCTCAAAAAAAAAAAACTGGCTGTGAGTTTTGGCAGATTTGAAATTTTCACAACTCACAAAAAAGGCGCGTCATTAACACCGATTTCATTTTAAGACTATTTTCCACTTTTTACAAATTATGATTTAAGTGGGAAAAAGAGATCAGATTATGAAACATTATCACCCACTTCCTGCTGTAAGCGTGACCCTTTTACGTCGAGGATCAGGACATAGTGAAGACAAGCTGTCAATCTTGCAGAGACATGGGTATTCTGAATATGAGAGTAAAGGAATGCCTTTCACTTTGTTGTGGAAGAGGTACAAAAAAAATTTAACCAAAACAAAATATCTGAGCCTACACTACATTTTTTGTGACAATATTTATGTCATTCTTGAGGGCAGTTTGTAAAATGGCTTATAATGTAGGAGAAGCTGTAACAGCCAACCAGAGCAGAAAAACATACTTACCTTCCTATGGAAATATGTTGTGCTGACTGAGTCCAAGAATCCAGTATGCCAATATTATTTTTATGAGTGGCATAACGTCTTTGTTATGCTAGGTAAAATATTGATGAGGTCACACAAAGCAAGGTATTTCATCAGATTAATAGAGAGAGAGATGAAGTTAGTGAGGAGGGCAGCAGAAAGTTTTATTGCAAGAAGTAACTCTTAAAATTGTGTTTTGATCTGGTTTTCCAGAGAGTGGTTTGGTGGATATAGCTGACTTACTTTGTCTTTAATAATCTCTGTTATCAGTGTTAAGCAGGCAAGTTGATCTCAGAGTAAAGCAGAAGACCCCACAATTTTTGTTTGCTCTGTCCATGAGATTAGTCTAGTAGTATTTGTTAAGTCTAATTTTATGAGGGAAACACAAGTTTGAAATTTTAGTGAATGTAAGTCTGCTGAAGCACATTCCAAGACAACACTGTCCAATTTTCTACCAGAGGAAACACTGATGTTTAATATTGTTCATACTGGATTTTGTTGTTGCTGTAATAGGATTGTCAGCTTTTGATACATTCCTGTAACTACAACATTTTTTTCTAGAGTTTTGATCAGTACATCTCAACTCCTAGATAATTAGATCTTCATAGTTATACTATCAAAAGTAACAAGAGCCTAACTTGAATAGTACACATTAAAATGCACACTGTTCATAACTACCTATTAGTATGATAATTGCACTACCCAGTACTTACAGGCTTAGAAAGGACAGCTATTATTAAATAAAATTTGATGGTAGCTTCACACAATACATACTAACTACCATACAAAATACCTGATCTTACCTTAATTACCTGAATTATTCTGGAAGGGTTCATAACCTTTCTCTCTCCCAGTAAACATAACGCAGGCACAAAGAATGGTGTTTTTTTTCAAAATTTCAAAAACTTCAAATATATTATGTTATAAAAGCTATGCCAAAATAGTCCATAGGCCTCAGGGTGTGCTATCTTTTTTCATGCCCAGTGCAAGAACCATTGTAAGACCATTTTTACCAGGAATTACTCTCTATTCCTCTGTGAGGAATATTCAGAATTAATTTGAAATCTGCAGTGAAGGTCCTAAGGCATAAATACTCCATCAGATACTTGTCTCAAAACCTCAAGTAGGATGCTAAGTAGTAGCACAGAATGCGATGTCAATAGTAGAGCAAAAAGGTGTTCCCTTAGGATGAAGTAAGATTTATTTTCCCAATTTTTCTTTGGTTTCTCTGTAGTCGCATCAAACACCAGAGGGTTGAGGTGGAGGATCAGGGCAGTGCTGTTCCCAGGGGCTGCATTTTCTTAAATATTAAGGGAATTCAGTGGCTTATTGACATATGGTGAATGTTGCACTGTAACTGTCCCAATGGAAATCTGCTCTGCTCTTTTAAACAGCAACAGCACACTGTGGTCCATGAGTGTGGAAAGACTGATCCTCACATCAAACCCCATTGTGGGGTGTGGGTTAAGTCTATCCCTTTAGCCTTTAGTTTGGTGTTCATGCTGCAAAAAATTACATGACAGGTGAAACTAGGGATAAAAAAAGAGAAAACACAAATCCCCACAACACAAAAAGCTGAGGGAAGCATTTTTCAGTCAGCATCCGTTACTGAAGCTGTTTCAGGTAAGGACAGTGGTGTAGAGCACTTTTGCCCAGGGGAGGACATCTTGAGACTCTAGGGAATGTGGTTGGAGCCCAGCAAACCCAGGGGTATAATGCAGTGCAAATTACACTTTAGGCAGCAGCACTGAAGGTTGCAATTCCTGCTCCTGACTGCGTGCCTCTGCAGTCTTTGCAGACACAGTGCTCTCGAGCATGATGGATCTCAGAGTCTTGGAAAGATTTCTGTCTTTCTGATAGAGACTGTCCCAAACAGTAAATGTTTGCTAGCATGAAAAATATATTTAGCTGTAATTTAGATTTTTATTAGGAATGTCTGAAATTCGCACTGTTTGTTTGTTTGCAGAATGGGGACCCATGGAAATGTATCTGGAAAGAGCAAGCTTTGCTGTAGCCAATTTGAACTCCTTGCACAGGGTATATCTTCAAATCTGACGGCTCTTCTGGCGGTCGATGCATCTGGATTAGGATTTTGTGACTCTATGAGCTTAAATTTACAGGACAACATCACCCAAAACACTTAGGCTGTCCCAGCATCTTTTTCCTTATTCACCTGATTCCAGATGCTGGTGATCAAAAGTAATACATCTTTGTGCCACAGGTTTCAATAAACAAATTTTCACTGAATGTAAGCTGACATTTCTTTGTGTCCTTTCAAACCTATTGTACAAAATGATGTACATACTGCTATAAAAATATGCTTTATATTTTCTACTCTATTTTCTCACAAAAGAAAAAAAAAAAGGAAGAAAAATATCTCATGTCTTCCTTTCCTGGGAGACAGGATCATCTTGGGTCATTGGTCCAGGTAATATGTTTAGATTTTTTCATAGGTTCCCAAACTGTCTGACCCCGAGAAAAAACACTTGATGTGGCGTAGAAAGTCTGTATTGTATATATATCTATGACATTTATGAAGATCCATGATCATTTACAAAAATGAGCTACTGGCGCTCATTTGAGCATGACCTGCATAATTCAATCATGTCTAGAGGAAAGACAGCCTAGGGCTGAGAGTCTGTCAAAGTTTGCATACTGAGCTGTTTGGCTTTATTCAGTATTAGATGAGATGATAGCTTAAGACCAGGAGTCTGCAGATGCTGCCCTTGTCTATGAAGGACTGAAGGCATATTTATGTGTTCAGGTGCAAGCAGTTATCCATCACCCTGCCCAAGCCCTCAGATGATAAAATACAATTATGCACTGTCTAACCGTATCAGTGTGGTACCGAGCCCCAGACAACATATTCACCACTTGGCTGGCTGTATTAGCATAGGGGTTGCCCCACTGGAGCTACTCAGCTTCTGGGCTGGTGTGGAGAACTTGCTAGGTCTGTCTGTAACCAACTGCACGGATACACACTGCGGGGCAACTATCAATATAGAAACTGACCATGAGCTTGCTCCACAAATCACTAGTTATGGGTATGTGGCTATGTAACAGGTCAGACTTAAAGATATTATGGCTCTTATGTCCTTCAAAACTGTGAATTTCTTAATAGTTAGATATATGGCATCTTCAGTGAAAATACTCTCATAAATACTCATATAAGAGCAAGACGTGGAATAACAACATAATTTTAGTTTTGCTTCAATACCTTCTCACATCAGGAATCTGAGGAGATAAAGCCAAGAGAGAAATACATTTAAATGCTGGAAAATGCTTTTAGAAGGTTATTTCCAGATTTATTTTGTTGTATTCACTTCTATATAGCAATTTGGTAGGCCAATTTTCTGATCACACTAAAATCTAGTAAGCCAATGTATTCAGACTTTTGGTGAAAATCTGAATTTTTAATTTAAACTGCAGATCTGTCTTTACAGTGAAATCTATATTAAAAAATGCAACAGAATCAATTATGAAGCTATTGAACTCTTAATTATTAAATAATCTTTGACTTGGAGCTGCAAAAGATTCCTATTTTTGCCACAAATGACAAAGCCTGGCTTCAAAAGTTCTTGTAATAGCAGCTTAAAGAAAAAATAATGCTTTAAAAAGCATCTCCTGCTTCTTAAGAGGATGCATTCTCTGTAGAAGTTGTAAGTCTGAAGGAGGCATGACAACTGCAGTCAGTGCACATGTGCGTTGAAGGCTGGGGCTTACTGTAGCATCCTTGTAAACTTTACTGCATGACTGCAATATGATACATGACTGCAATGGAAACAACTCAGTTTTATGTAGTGTAAAAGGGGGTATGTAGAACCCCTCTACATATTTTATGTAGAGCAAAAGGGGGTGCCAGTGAGCAACAATATACCTGTTCAGTATGAAAATTCCAAGATATAAATAGGAAATACATACAACAGGAAATAAATAGGAAATAAATTAATCTTTTAGATGTATTGTAGCTGATTTCAAAATCATCATTTTCTATTTTATTATATTACTCTGGGGTTTTACATCTTAAAATATAAAGATCAGGATATCTGTCATTGTGGAAAATAATGAACAGCATTCCAAGGGATAAAATATATAATAATGTTTACAGATGAATTAAACTATAGGGATATAAGAATAATTAAAATATACTATTCATTACTGATTCAACCTATGGATGATATCATTCCTTCTAAAAGGCACAGCAGCAAAAGTTAGTAACCACAGAGAAAGGATCTTATCCCACACTAAATAAACTTTTAAGTCTTTGCTTTTCTTTCCATTTGCTTTCACGGTCTCTAAGAGATACAGAAGCTAAATTATGCTTGGCTTAGATTGTATGTTTTCTGACCATTTGAATGGGTTAGTTACTAGAACAAATGTGCTTATCACTGTTTAAATATTTAAGTAATTTAATGACATAAACATTAGCTTTAGTACCACTTAGGAAGTGAGACAAGAGGAAACTGAAAATCACTGGACTACTGATGAGTGAAGAATGGAACAGGGAAGGCAGAAAACTGTATTTTACTGCATTCTTTCTTTTCCACAAATGAGCCAATGCATCCCTATGACTGCTGATCCTGCTCACCTACGGTAATGCAGACCATGACTGAGTAACAGACTGAGTAATGACTAAGCCCACATCATGGGCTTAAAGTGAAAATAGACATAGGGCTGGCTACCGAGGCTTAGCTGCCTATCAAAGTTCTTAAGAATGACTACCAGAATGAAATATCCACAGCAGAGGCTCATGAAAGTAGATGTGTTTCAAGTGTTATGAAATACAGAGCACAATACTACAGAAAAATAATACTTACTGAAAATATTTGTCAGAAATCCGTTAGTGACAAATGCACCAGTCTGCCTTTGTTAATAACAAAAACAGCTAAACCATTTAAATATCCTGAAATAAGAATGCAGTAGTTAAAAAATGATGTAGCACATCATGCATATCATGGAAAAAGGTGATTAAAAACTCTCCAGGTTGCCCCCACCATGCCTACTGAGGACAAGAACCCTTTTTCATTTAACTTTACATTGAAGTGTCACTATTTCTGTGAAAAGCTGAAAAGTAAGCCAAGTGTTATTCATCAGTCTGAGCTCAGACAAACAGTACTGTGTTCACTATGCCATCTTCCTCTCACAAATCCTCTCAGACCTTTGATCCAGCTACTCACAACTACCTTCCTCCTCTTCCTCACAGTATCAAAGTCTGTTTTTAAGCTCTTGTCAACGTTTAAACAAGAGACAGACAGAACTCAGCCAGTATTTGAAGGCCAACTTTTTCAGATTTAAGGTGCATGTATGCCTACCCAAGCTAAGCTTCAAAAGCAATGTAACCTACTTCAAAGAAGCTGATCCTCAAAGGTAATATTAACATCTGTTTAACATACCAGCAGTCAGCACACAAAAATAGGGCTAAAATTTACTTATGGAATATGCTTAAACAACTGCCATTCCTTCAGTGAATAATTTCTGCAGTTAAATCTGCCTAGAGAAGTGGATTCCCACAGTAAGCAATGGGAGAATGAGAATATAACACAGCACCAGGCTGTATCCTGAGGAACTGCCATAATGTTGACTGGATTCTCTATTTCCTAGTTGAATCAATGTGGAAAGATTCAATCATCTCATGTTCCTGTCTTCAGCCTCAAGGACAACAATGATGAATCCTTAATCAGGGAAATAATGCTGAAGAGGTACTTATATCATTTTGTACACAGATGTCTATTTATTAAAGCACACAGTTGCATTCACTGTATTTGTCAACACCAGCTGTCTCTATTGCAGTTCTGTTTTAATGTGTCTGATAGTATATTTTTATTTTCATGTTTTTATAGTCTCAATTCACACAATATGCTTTTCATGTTTTTCTTTGTTTCAGAACAAAACATGTTCTTATCTACTGAAGAAAAAATTTTGAGTCAGTTAATTCGTCTCACTATTCATAGAGCTTAAATAATGGCTAAAAGTGATGCAGTTAGATCAGTGCCTATATTTTGAAACTCTTTTCTTGTGTTGCTAATGCTGTTACAGGAAACAGTAGCTAATTTAATGCTATATATATTTGCTAACACAATTTGGTATGTAAATAAACATCACAGAGCTTTTACTTACTTTTAGTATAACCAGGAGTCTTTCTGTTTTTCTCTATCTTTTCTTATGTTAAATCTTCACTGTTTTAGTTTAGACAGTGCTCAAAAGAGCTTGTGACCTGAAGAAACTGAACTCTGTTGATATTTACAGAAAATGTTGAATTACTGGGACTTTGTAGACTGCAGCAACTCTCAATTACTGATGTGTAGGAAAGAATATTGAAAGAATACTGAAGAAAAGTCCATATTGGAACTGCTTGAGGCCTTGTGAATATACAGGAATGTAAGAACATTTTGCTCAGAATCTAAGGCAGAAACATCTTTTAAAGGTCAGACAGTCTTTTTTTTTCCCCTCATTCCTTAAACCTTCTTTTCTTTTAATTATATTATGTTTTCATGGAATCAAAGAATCACAGAGTGGTTGAGGTTGGAAGGGACCTCTAGAGATCATCTAGTCTGACCTGCTGCTCAAGCAGGGACAGCTCGAGCATGTGGCACAGGATTGCAGCCAGTCGGGCTTTGAAGATCTTCAGATCACTCTTTACCCTCACTCTACTCCTGCTCAGTAAATATTCAGGGGAATACATGGCAAGATCACATACGGTTTGACTTTGTGTGCCTTCTACATTTCAAAATACTCCTTAAAACAAATGTTAGGAATACTTAAAAAATTAAAACATAATTAAAACAAGAAAAATCAAACAGCAGTATTTTGGAGTGGGCCTACCCGCTTTATTTCCTTTCTGAGATAAACTGATGGAATTGCACAAATTGATGGAATGAGAGACTTGAATCGAGAAAAATACACTGAAAAGCAGTGGGAGGAAACAAGAGGGAGGTGAAGGCACTAGGGTGAGGCCCTGCTCACAGGAAAAACTGTGTTTAGACAGACCCTAAGGACAGACATCTGGATGGTAGTGACAGAAATGACCTTGCTATGAAGTAGGGACAGCAACAGCTCTCAAATACTGCAGGAGATGGCCTAAACAAGGATCATGTTTACCTTTGATTGTATAACTCACAATAATTCTACATCCTTTCAATAATATTTCACAAAAATACTGGAAAAGATTTAGGGAAATGTAAGGCAAATTAAGGGCATTTCTTTGTAACCTCTAAGACTTTCAATAACCTATAGATTCTGATAATTTTATCACGCCTAATCTGCCTCTTTAGCCTCCCTTTACCCTTAGACCTACTCCCCCTGTTTACCCCCAGTCCCAGTCTCCTTCTTTACACTCAGTCCTATTCCCCCTGTTTACCCTCGATTCCCTGCCTCTGCTTACTCTCAATCCTACTCCATCTGCTTTCCCTCAGTCCTACTCCCCGTTTACCCTTGGGCCCACTTCCCTTGTTTAAATTTGGTCCTACTCTGCTTTTCCATATTAAAGAAAGCATATAAGCAAATTAAAATGGATATATACAAAAGAGAAGAGCATTGAAGATATATAATAAACTAATTTTAATGGTTCTTATATTTCTTACTCCTAAGTGTAATGTGAAAATGAAATATATTCTTTTGACACTATATTTTTCTTGTGTAGCCTGATCAACTAATCAGATCTTAGCACTCCAAAATTAACAAGAGCACTTTCCTAAGAGCTCTGATTTCAAGCTGCAGAAGTCACAAGGGAATGCTGCGGTACAGATTTATATCTGATTCACCTCAAATGCTTTGTTCACAAGCAAAGTGCTTAAGCTTTAATGCTGTTTTAATAGAAAGCTTAGAAACAACCACTAGAGAGAGAATTTGCAAAGTAAGGGCCAGTCAGCCTGGTTTGAATTACTGGCCTTCATAAAAATGTGTATTCTTTTGCCTAACCCTAGTTAACATAGCCTTGCTATGTTATTTCTTGCAGCTCTAAACCGTGAATTCCTCTCTATTATAAATTATCTTGGAAGGCTGTCTTCCCCAAAGCTAACATACCAGTCAGACAGCATTAATATTCTTCCACTTCAATTGTTTTTACAGAATAAGAGATATTTAAATATGTAGGTTTTCCTGTTACTGGGATATTTTGCTTTTTGTGGTGATCACTGTTCTTATGAAATAACATTATTCTTGTACAGTTATTTCTTGTACAGGAGAGGTAGCTACTGACCTTCCTACTTGGAGGGAGGGTGCTTGTTCAATGCTGTTTTGTGCCTATCAGTTGCAGCCTTTCTTGTTTGAATTAGATGGATATTGGAAGTGTCCTACCTTTGACTTTAAATCAGTGGCACAGACATCTGTTAGATTAGCTTGTTTGGCTTCTTCCCAAATGAGAACTACAGGGCTAGAAAACAGCATGAGCCCAGATTATTTGCCTCAGAGAATCATCCTTTTCAATTTTTTTTCCTTTCTGTCAGTTCCAAGCTGTGTTTTATGTGCAGCGCAGTATTCTCTAAACCTTTGATATACTACTGTTTGCATTGCTCGGAAACTGTGTATAAAGACTCTGCTTAAGAGGTTAGCAAGAAGCAGACAGCCAAGACAACTGGGAGCTTTCCCAAATGAGCTACTGTGCACAGCAGGGCTTTAGACCAGAGGAGTGTGGCCACCACTGGTAATTACTTTTACAGATGAAATATGCAAACTTGATAGATATTTAAGAGATATGATTTACTTACCACTAACAACCAGATGAATAATGCTTCTTTCTAATTTCTTTCTTTCTTTCTTTTTCTTTCTTTCTTTCTTTCTTTCTTTCTTTCTTTCTTTCTTTCTTTCTTTCTTTCTTT
>JAUBNY010000980.1:406604-444806 GCA_032275445.1 Crypturellus soui | reverse complement strand
CTTTCTTTCTTTCTTTCTTTCTTTCTTTCTTTCTTTCTTTCTTTCTTTCTTTCTTTCTTTCTTTCTTTCTTTTTTTAGGGGAGTTATCTTGCGTTTTATTACCTTATGATTCCATTAGTAAGGTGTTATGTAAACTTGTCTCTTCTTAAATACATTTGAGGCCATTCTTTATCATAGAAGACTCCATCTACTCTGGCACAGTTAAAATGGCATGTTGTATGTTCCATATGCACGTGCAGACTAATTAGATTGTATTTGATACATTTCTCAATCTATATTTTGTTGAAAAGCATTGCCTGGCATGAAAGAGATTTTTACTCCTTAGTACCCCCCATTGTTTAAAAGACTTCTCTGAATTGTGCAGGCTGCTGGTGGCTGTCTGTGCTGCTCAGCATAAATGCTGTACTGGAGGTTTCATAAAGGAAGACAAAAAAATATCTGCTGGCCAGTGGGTCCTCCTGCTTGGGAGAATTGTAGAGATATATTTTAATTTTCTACTATATAAGAATGTGGTCCTAGAGCTTTGTTCATTTTGCCTTTATGGATATGCTATAAAACTTGTAATATCTTAATCTTTTTTTATGCAATTAACCTTTCACTGTGTACATTTACAAGTGTGTATCTAAAGGACTTTCTAGCTCACTGTCTTTAACATCCCTGTGACAATTCCCCACAGGGAAATTAGCATAGATACTTGTGCTAAAGGCAGGCACTAAAGAGTATGTGAATATAGCTCACTTTCTTCCCCCTGTTTTATTGCTGTTGCAGTACATTGAGTCACAATTTGGTGCCAACTCAACTTTAAAATGTTGTCTGTGACATTCACAAGAAGGCAGGCATCACTCTAAGTTCCAAACTTCTCTACTTTCTTAATAGACTCCTTGATACAGTCTCAGGTTGGCTGACTTCAGCTGGTTAAACATTGCCAGATGTAATCTGGAGGCTTATGAAGCTTGCACTTTTATCAGCAGTACTTTTCCATACAGCTTTTCTGTATCTAGTTCCATTTTTCAGGCTATTGCAACATGAACCCTGATCAAATCTTACTCGAAGGGATGTCCCTTGCTATACTAACTTCCTTCAAGTGTTGTGTTAGAATCCCCTTTTAATTGAAGAAAAAAAAAATTTTGAAGAATTTTATTCAACATGAAGGCTCTTGGGTCGTCCCACCTGCTGGAGAATTTCAAAACAATCCTTTCAGCCCTCGTTCTGTACTGCAGCCTTTACCATCTTGATTCACTGTTAGTGAGTTTAAATAGGATGAGTCAGTTTAAATAGGATGAGAAAAATCTTCACATTCAATCCCAGTAGAGGATAGCTGTGTCAGGAAAAGCCTAAATTGGTAAAACAGGTTTCTGCGGTGATGATAAGCACACTTAACTGACCACTACAGGAAGACCACCAGTAAAGCTGACAGCTGTTAGGATGGAAGGTTTCTTCTTTTCCCTTTCTTAAACTCTTGGATCGAAAGGCAAGAACTAACATTTCCCTCCTTGACCAGAATCATATTAAAGACTCTTGCTTCTTTGCAAGAAATGATTCTCCTTCACAAAGCTCTTTTTGCAAAAAGATAGTTTTGATTTTTCTGTAGTAATTGCAAGACAGCAACAGACATCCTGGACAGAAAGAGAATTCCTGCTAACCTAATCTAGTCCCTGAATTCATCCAAGTATATAAAAGTAAGTAAAGATTACTAATCTTTTCAAATTCCTCAGTATTCTTGGTTTATTCTTACTGTAGAGTATGTGTCAAATACATTTCTTCTCATTTCTTTTATGAGGCATGAGTGTCTTTGCAAGCTTTTAGCTCTGATTACCTTAGGCATAGTAACCTTTAGGATGAGAAGTGACATGGCATGACACAGTTGCAGAGAGTATGCTAATACTAAATATGGTTTTATTGTTAGCATGTGTACATTAAAAGTATGCACATTAAAAAAGTGCACTAATGTATGAATAGCTTTTCAAAACGAAAGTGATAGGAGGCCTAGTGAAAGCTCATTTTCCTGACCTTGTCTTATAAGGAAAAAAGTCATTAAGGCTTAACAAAAGTATTTGTTAGCTTTCAATTCATTTGACTGTTATCAGTGCCCTTGCACTGAAAACCCATGTACATTAATTGCCAGGCACATTGATATTTTAAAAATATTTGGGTTTAAAAAAATGGAATTGAATTTGAAAAATTCAATTCAAGAATGCCCTGTGGGGGGGATCTGGCCAATAAGCATCTATAGCTGAAAAAAGGAGTAAGGACTACGGAACCAGGTTATTCTCAGTGACAGGGCCAGAGGTGCAAATTGAAATACACTAAGAAATAAGGTTTTAAACGTCAGAGAAAGCTTTATTTTAAAAAATTGTCAGACTGATTGAAGACTGAAAAAGGTTGACCAGAGAAGCTGTGGAGACTCTATCACTGGAGATTCTAAAAACCTAACAGACTATTTCCAGAAATCCTTCCAACTGCAGCTGTTCTGCAATTTTTTTCTTGAGTGCAAATTTAAAACAATTATTTCAGTTTGTCTGCTCTGAGATCTGCTGCAGATAACTATGTTAAAAATAAAAGCTTTTCCACCTCAGTTCTTTAGTTTAGTATTAAAAAAAAAAAGAGCAAAAGCATTTCTTTCCATTTCAACACTGAGGTTATAAAAGAAGTCGTTTTGCTTAGTGACTTCTATGGCTCAGGAATTAGGAAAGCCAGAAGGTCTAAAATTGAAGTTGTGTAATACAATGAAAAAATATGCTCATGCTCTTCTCACAGTGTGATCTTTGAAAATCCATATTGTGGAAGATAAGTATCAATTCCAAAAGGCTTTTAATGGTTGGAATAAATATACATGTGTAATTTTTTCAAAGTTCTCAAACACTTTCAGAAATCTAAGCCAAAACTATGGTGTGGAGGCATTTAGCAAGAAGTTGTAATTCTGTACTTCCAAGATCATTTGGGATGGCATAAATTTCTACTCTGTGAAGAAAAAAATTAGTGAAAATAATGCCTAGAATGTTCAAAGGTGCCTACATAAGTCACTTTATTTTTCAGAAGTTCTGGTCACATGCAGTTTTAGAAAACCTAAAGTCAGGTCTCTGGCCTGATTCAAAGCCAGTGATAGGAGTGGAAATTATTCTTTTCATACACAAGGTATTTTTACATTCAAGATTCATTGTTTTGTTTAGGATTTGCTAAAGCTTTACATGCTCAATGTATATATTTTATTACACAATCTCTATTATCTTCTATATCAAAGCATCAAACAGTGATATTCGCCCATCTATCACAATATACAATTTTAAGTGATGAGCTGTACTTTCATAGCCCAGTGTTGAAAAAGTTTGAAAACACTAGTATTAATAATGGATTGGCACTTACTCTCTGCTGTAAATTCAGCTTTGAGACACAATACAGATAAATATAGCCTTGCTGGAAAATCCTGGAACTAAGGTAGTAGTTTCTGTATATGTCTCTCTTGGTGTGCATACTGTATTTCCCAAACAGGTTTTAGCTTTTTGAGTGCTTTGTGTTAAAGTTCAGTAAATCATTGTGGGTATCCATCTTACTCATCACCCACTGCTTTAGAGTCTCAGAATGGAGAACTGAAAACTTTCTGTTCTGCTGTTGCAGTTTTCCTCAGTTTTCCTCCCTGTATTGGTTTGGGTTCTTATGTTTCCTCCTATAGCACTGGGTTAGTTATAGAGTAATTTCTAAATCATTTAAAACTGAGAAGAGCTATCATTGTTCTTTATCTTCTATTTCTAATACATACACTATCCTAGGGAGAGAATCCAAAAGGCAAAATAGATCCCAACTAACCATTTATGATCCATTTATGATGATGTAATGACAATGCTGCATCACATAGACCTCTAAGGCCTCTTCCAGACTTGAAATGTTGATTTAGTTGCAAACAAAACCAGGGACTAAAGTATCTAAATATCTTTGAGGACCAGGGCCAGTAGGGCTAAGAAACTGCAATCTGAGAAGAAATAATTCATATTCTATCTTTTAAATTGCATACTTTAACACTGAAGTATTTGAATGCATGCATTTGCAATCCTTTGCAAATGGTTTTGATTAGATAGTACCAGGGAATATGCTTGTCATCAAAAGACACTGACAGTAATGTCTATGTTTCCTCGGACAATTTTTGCTGTGTTAGATGGCAATGTAATAATCTCATTCCAGAAGAAGTGGAGTCACATTTTAGGTTTGAACATTAGAATATCAAAAGCTGAATTGATCTCACTCTGCCCTGTCTTCACTATCTGAACTCATGCATGACAATGGAATTCATTCTACTCACCTGGTGAGACAAGGATATTTTTTTCCTTAATAGATAGTTTTAAATAACAAAGTAGAGGCTGAAAGACTTTAGTTAAAATCCTGCAGATCATTTTGTTGTCATATTTTGAAGTAACTGAGCAGAAAAACTTTCTCTTCACATTGCTTACAGGATCTGAAGTCAAAATATATGCTTATTAACAATGCAAGTTAAGCAGCTGTAATAAGCTTATTTGTTTTGCTTATCAGTCTTCTTGCTCCGCTTTGTACAAATTACTGAAGGCTAGCCCAAAACTTGAAATGCTGTCACTTGAAGCCTTTGGGATCAATTTTACTTAATCATTTTGGTCATTAATATGCATTAAATTATTGCTCAGATAAATAGTTCCCTTCATGCCTAAACCATTTTGGGATTCTGAAGATTTTCGAAAGTGTTTCATGTGCATTAGCCATATCAAGAAATTTCCATGAATTAAATAAATGGATTATTTTTCAGAACTTTTCATGGGATCACACAAAAATTGACATGATGGATCATATTCTTTTACTCATGCTTATGCAAGCCTTCCCCTGGAGAAAATTTGTCATGAAAACTGTCATTTAAATTACTTTTCCACTGAATGAGGCAGGAGACACTAATGCCTAGATTACTATCCACTGACTAAGACATTGACTATCAGACTATTAATTAAGTCTACAGGGGGAATATAGTGCTGCCATACTTTTCTATAACTAGAGCACCAAACTCATCTCTGAAACACAACTGCATAGCTGAAAAATAATTCCATCCTTGGCAGCTATAAGTGGCTGTGCCATGGCTGATTTAAGACTAGGGTTTCATATCTGTAAGATCCAGGAGAATATAATTCCTTAAACAAGACATGTCACTGCACAGCAAATTCTGAGATTTATTTTACCAGAATCGCAGAATACTGTGATTGGTTCAAAGTGGATTACTTAAATATAACCCAGGGCATTTCCCTCAAAAGTACTTTCTTATCTAGTTCATGTGCCCTGTGTGAATCCTCGGCTCCTCCAGCTCTGGTATCTTTGCAGGCTGCAAGCAGATCCCCAGAAGTAATTGCAGTGCATAAAATGGGGCAGCACGGTAACTCTTTTCCTGCTAATCCAGCTATTGTTTTGCCCCCTCCCCACCTTTTTTTTTTTAAATGTGCAGCCTTCTCACTTCCAGAAATTATATTCCTTTCTCATAGAATAATATTGCCTTTATTTTTTTTTGAAAACAGATGTGTCATTTTTCACCAAAACCTGTGATCTGCATTCAGTTAATGCAGATAATTCTTAAAGTGGACAAGAAGAAACAGGATTAGAATCAAATCTGTGAAAGGGAAAAGTGTGTGAGGGGAAAACTTTTTTAAAAAAATATTTATTTTATATGCAAGTTCTCTACACTATTACATTGTTCTGAGTGTGAGGCATAAGGCACCGCAATTGCAGGAACACTTATATAAAGGATTTAGAAGCTGCTCATTTAGATTTAAAGGTGAGAGGTCTGCAAAGTAGTAGTCCTTAGAGCTTTGCAGAGAGAAAAGAAGAAAAAAATAAAAATTGTAGTGAGCAATGGCAGGAGATACCAGGATTCAGCTTTCTGTCATGGACTGATTTTTGTCAATTAGATTTTGTTACACCTATTCTCATATGTAAAAGGAGAATGCAAACGTTCAACATTACACTGCTCATCTTCCTGTAGAAATTAAACCATAAAGAACCTTACCCCTGTCACAGGGGGAATGAGAAAACAGCGGTTCAGTGTTCCTTGATAATAATACTTACCTGTTACCATGAATAACTAGTCAAATTAAAATTGAAAATGTATAGTGAAGGCATCATCTCTGATTATTTTCTCACATGCTGGAAGATAGACTAACACACATTGCACATATATACAGTTCTAGTACTTTGGCTACTGTGTGTAATAGTACCCCACTGGGTGGTTTCCAATAACTTTTTATAGTCAGAAGTCCTATGAGCTAGGAAATTGCATAATAATTATTACAAGAGTATTGTTGTGTTTAGTCATATAGCATTTCTTTACTGTTCTGTTGACACAAGTTTTAATTCTTAAGAACAGTGGTGTGTGTGTGTACATGTTTTTTTTTTGTCTGTTTGATTGCGTATTTTTTCCTCCCCTATATCAGGTTATATCTTTATGTATTAGAAAGTACTGTGCTGCCATTTTATTCTTTTGTTTAATTATATATTTCTAACATAAAATTTAAAACAGTCATGGCATGATTTAAAGCCTGCTCCTATGTTCTTGTTTATTGGGTAGGTTGTCTAATGTAATAAATGTGACTGCTTTTACTGTATTCACATATCATGGCCCTTAGACAGCAAAGCTTGTGCGGCCTGAGATTCATAGCTGGTTTCTTTAAACTTCCTTATGATTTAAAATAAAAACAAACAAACAACTACTTAAAGGACCAAATTCTGGAAAATGTTAGCATGCTTCTTTACAGGTTTCTTTTCACTATTTCACTACTATTTCAGAAATACAGCATAAGCTTTTCATACTTGACTTGTATCTAGAGGAGTGGTTCCTACTGGATCACAAGATGAGTTGCTTCTCCTTCGTGAAGAAGAAATAGTAAACCCTGAATTCAGGAGGCTGACCCTCATCTTAAAAAATACTTCATTAACACTTAGTTCGTGGTTTAGTTGTTTCTGAACACGAAGCCTAGGACAAAAACAGACTGCCTGTTAAACCCTTGCCCCGGTGGAGAAGGGGACGCTGCAAACGGGAAAGCGAGTCCTGGGTGTGTGCAAGGGAGCTCACCAGCCTGGCGGGGCTGAAAGGGCAGGGACCTCTGTCTCTCTGTTTGTGTGGTACCGTATGACAGTGCTTGTTCAACTAGAAACTGTGCTTGGCAAGGGGGCCAGTTTCTGCTTGGAGTAGTACGTTCCCAAGTCAGGTGAAGATGTAAACTAAACTGCAAAATCAAAAACCAATGTTTGAAGTACTGAGTCCCAAACTGTAAGTTATTCTCATTGCTTAATCGGCAAGAATATATTACAGCCTATCTGTATTTGTGACAAACAGTGCTTCAAAATTCAATTAGTTTCAGCACAGACCCTCTCTACAGTTTTATTTTTCTTTTACTAAAGAGAAAATATTCTGTTTTTGTAACGAAATTGAGACATGGTACAAGCTGCCAGAATGGACAAATGTGAAACAAGCACTTCAATTATCAAACATGAGATTGTGATCAAGAGTCCAAGAAAAAATAAAACGAGATGTCCAAGAACAATTAAAATTCTAAATACCATGAATCTTACAATTATTATTATTTATTCCTGCAAATCTCCCTTTTTAACTGAAGTTTGCTTTCAGAAGGTAGGGTTGTGACAGAAGTTCCTTTTATGCTGAAAATTAGTGCAGAGAAACTATCAAAATACCCTAGCTTTGTCTGTGAACCTGTCTGATGTGAAGGAAGGATGCTTGTGGTAGTACTACTGAGTTAACATCCTGAGAGGTGACTGGGATTCTCAGTCTGATTAGATATATTTCATTGGGAAATGACCTCTTTGCTTACCTTTTTGCTTGCTCTCGGCTTCTCTTCTTTCCTATCTTTTCCCTAGGCTTCATGTTCAGAACTTTCTGCAGAGCTTTCAGTAATCTGAAAATAGACAAGAAACAAAAACTGTCTCTATTGTCACTAACTATGGTAGATGGAACAGTACTCCAATATTATCATGATATTATTATGATAGTATTTGATATATGGTCACTGCAAAATGCAGAGCTGCAGAAAGAGGCCTCAGCTAGTAAAACTGTGATGACACTGTCTGGATTATACCTCAGAGCAGGACTATAAGGAGTGCGCTAAGTTCTCTCAGGAGTGCTGTTGTATTCACTGCATCCCTCCCTTTCCCTGGTCACTCTCTGACAAATAAATACCCCTTTTTACTACTCAGGACAAATGTAATGCTGCAGCACCTTATTTCCCATTTGGTAACTTAAATGTAGGCTTTTGTAGTTATTCAAGTGGGAGAGGGAAGATAAATGAGAGAAATGACAGGAAGATTATTTACACGGGCACCACACAAATACTTTAAGTTTTTGTGATTATTTCATTTTCTGTAATTCATGTAAGTATATATAATATTTTGAAAGCTTTGTTTAGTAAAAAATAAATCCATGTTCCTGGTGAAAACATACCAAACACTTTTGTTTATTGTGATAATGGAGAAAAATAACAACAAAAAAATAAGCAGGCATGATTTTCTTTTCATTTTATTTGCTGTTTAGACTGGCGTACCCATTTATCCTTCCTTCATTTTGGTAAACTGGGGCTGCAGCGTGGATGCCTGTGTGACAGGTCGGTCTCTGAGATAACCCAAAAGCCAAGTGTAGCTGGGGCAGCCGAGCGCAGCCTGCGTGAGGGGCAGCTCTTTGCAGAAGCAGAGATTGCTGCTGCTCTGACCTGCTGCTGAGGAATCCTGCCCGTCCTGAGGGCGAAGGCAGCGCTCTGCGGCCCGTGAGCATGCAAGGAAATAGGGCAGTAGACAAGGGATCGCACTGCTTCCCTATTTGCTTACATATGAGAGCTCAAGAAACGTTATATGCAGAGCCATGCCAGGTGAGTTTTGATTTTTCTAGGCAATGAGTATCAGTTGTAACTATTAACACTTACATCAACACTGGTATTTGCAGCTCTTAGCATTATTTATGCTGAGAATTTTAAAAACTGATGGTGAGAGGATGAGTCTTCAGGTTAAGGCACTGAAGCGGCTCAACAGTATGATATACCTCTTACAGGACATAAACCCAGACTCAATCTGGTCCTAAGTGAATGATGACAAATATTAGGCAGCCAATAAAGGTTTTATTTAAGAAGCTCCTGTCTTCAAGCAAAGATGAGTTTCATATGAATCTCAAGGATCATTGCTGTATGTGTAAGAAAATAGTGACCATCGCTTTTGAGGAATCTGAAGTTTGTCATTTAAGCATACTACACTGAATATAAGAACAGAGGAGCATTGTTTTACGTGGCCTTGACTGATGTAGCTGATGCCTCTGCTTCCAATATAGTTTAGTACAGAATGAAACTATTTTCTTTTTCTCAAGGGAATAAATGAAAAAGGTCAGTCTACACTTTATAGGTTTTATTGAAGTGAACTTTTAAAATAAAATAATCCAGAAAAGATGTTGTATATTAACCTCTAATTACCTTCAGTATTTAACCAAAACTCAGACAAGAATCTCTTAATTATGTATCAATGGTGGGACTATTAATACAAAAATAATCAACATAGAATAATCTGATGCTAAGAAATCATTTTTTAGGATAAATTTGTTGCAGTACAACTTCTGTGAAGCATTTAGAAACTTGTTAGACAGAGTGAATTTCTCTATTTCCCTGTGAACCAGTTTATTATAGTTATTAAAGACTAACAACTGAAAGAGCAGCTTTGCAGTGAAAGCAGTATAGCAGGTAATAAATAAGAGATGTGAAAGTATTGGAAATTACAGAGAAGAACCAACTGTAGCTTCTATCCAATGCACCTCTTGTCTTTGTGGAAGAAATACCCATCTGAAATTTATAGTGTATAAACTTTGCATCTGCTAGTTGCCATTTGTGGAAATGTGATGCTGGGATGGAGGGATTTTTTAACCTAACATTATGCAGGTGGAGATGTGCTCTTAATGGTCCTCAAAATAGTAACAAGCCTATCAATATTTAGCTGGAAATGAGGAATTGCCATTCTTTACCTGTTGTAGAGTTACAAGAAGTCCATCTCTTTTTTTCTAAAGGACCACTTTACTGATTCAGTGCATTTAACAAGTTGTTGCTTATTACTGTAGGTTTGCACACTTGCCAGATCACCATCCGGAGACCGAGTTTCTCTTACAGCACTTTGCCAGGCTTTGATGGCTTTTATGTATCCAAACAGAAATGTCAACACTCAGTCCTTTGAGAATGATGATCTCGGTACTGAAAACGATTAGGATGTTTCCCTAAGACAGCTGGCCTTGCATGGCATAAAATCCATCAGTTCAGCCTGGAACATTACCTATGTATCTTGGTAGCTAATGCTTTGGCAGTGTATCTCTGATCAGCTATATGCCAGTCTGGCTATCAGCCTCCGTTAGTACTCGTACTCATCCCATTTCTTTCAAGCCAAATTGTCCTTTTCTCTCAAGACTAACACTGACCTGGCATATTATGGGTAGGCCTCTGGCAGAACATCATGCAGCCACAAGAGCACAGATTATGCACATGTAGACAGTCCTGAGAAGTTTCTACACAGAGCTGGGTAAAAGTGTTTTCCAAATTCAGTGAAAATACTTTTAGTGCATTTTATTCCCCTAATTTGGCTAAACTTTGGATAAATTGGCTACATTTACTTAAAAGTGATTGTAATTCTCCCAGCAAGCATTTTTTCTTGCATAAATAATGTTGCCCTTTGTCTAATTTCTATTTCACTGCAAAGGCAAAACCATAACAAAAATGTTGGTTTTTAAGCCATCTTATATACATAAGCCATCTCATATATATATACATATAAATGTGTGCATGTATGGCTGAACATATACTAATACTATACTATCAGTTACTTGGGCACACACACTTTCCAGCTACAGAAAATACTTTTATTTTGGATGTGATCTTAATTTGCTTTATGCCACACGACTTTTGTTTTTTTTTCCCTCGTTTTATAGAAAGCTTTTGAATTCGTACACAGGTTCTTGGGTTTCACGGAACAGAAGAGATTGGAAGTAGAAAATATGACCAAAGATAGTTAGACTGAAAGAAGCGAGTAGTGTTTTCCTTTGTTATAGCAGGACTAATACCACATAAAACATAAGAGAAAGAAATATGCCATGCAAAATTAAATATGTTACAGACTTTTGAGGAAAAAAAAAAGGCTGAAGGGGGTGGCAAGGAAAAAAATTAGTAACAGCCCATGAATCTATTTGGATTATTCAATTATCATCATGGTGTGCCAACTTTTTATTTTGGTCTTTCAAAGCTGAACTGTGGCTTCCCAACACAGTGGACTAAAGGCATGATGTAACAAAAATGCCTAAATTATTTTGCTTTATTTGAAATAAGCTGTGCCCCAAAAGTTCAAGTTCTATTGATAAGAAATTAAGTCTGGAAGACTGGTACTTACCAACCTTAGAGCTATCTATTATCGCTTACAAGGATACTCTAACTTGAGAAGCAGGTTGCAAAAACATATAAGTTTATACAAGAATATTTTCATTTTGCTTATAATAATGTATGGTCACACTAGAAAGCACTAATGTATATGTGCATTGAACATTCATTAGTACAACACAAGAAAGTTATATTCTGGTTATACTCTTTAGTTTTTTTATTATTTATAAAATATAAAATTTTATTTTTTCTGAATAAAAATAAATAGGAGGTAATTACCATGACTGCCAGCACTGAAAGGTATTGATCCATGTCAAACTGTTGATCCATTTCACTTTGTCCCATTGCACATATGCTGTGGAATTAACTTAAATGAATTAGCTATTTTTTCAATATTTCCATGTGGACAGTCAGATGCCCAGGAATACTCGACTGCTTTCCGAAGCAACAGTATTGATAGTTCTAAATTTGCTTGGCACAAAATCCTCCAGTATTGTTTTGCTGAGCTCTGACACCAAGCAATGGTAGAGGCTATTTCTGCATGCCAGGTTTGAGCTGCAGGTAAGCTGTCTGCCTGACATCCGCTTGTGAAATTGCTATGAAGGCAAGTGCGAGGCAAGACTATAGCCAAGCACATACAGCTGTGCCAATGCAAATGTCAAACCCTGCAATATGGCCACTATGGTAATGGGTGGATCCATGCAAAGAGGCATCCAGAGGATAGGGACACTTTTTACAAAAGACAGACACAGGCCTCCTAAAAGCTAAAAATCAGCTAATGACATCTTACAGCATAGCAGTGTTTAGACAAAAGAGGGAAAATGAAGACATGAAAACCCTCAAAGTAGGTGAAATCTATCCCCGTAAGGGCTGAATCTCATATTTCTTTATAGCAGAGAATTTGGAAAAGAGTGTTCCAAATACCGGTGGAATAAACTAATCGCACTTGGGAACAGCTGTCTCAACGCTACACTACGGAACTACGGTGAGTTAAACCTTTTATTGTTTTTTGTCCCATTAAATTTGCAGACAAAATTCTGTCCTTGAATAACTGAGGCAGTACCACAGATTTAATCTAGTTTGTTTGCTAGGATGATCATTCTAGATGAAAGTTTGTCCTTCTGAAGAATAAGAGCTTTTTTGTGCCTCACATATCCTCAAGGACCTCAAATTAAGTAGGGAATTTGCAAGCCAATTTGTGATCAGGCTGCATTTTGAATGAGACCCCTTAAAAGCTATTTATTTTGCACAATTATAGTATTTTGAGTAGTTTAGTTTAGGGAACAGCTGTTTTCAGATTGAACCTGAAGCACCTGCATTCATTTTGAATGAAAATTGGTTGGGGACATATTGTAAAATAATTTGATGTCCACTGTAGCCCAGACTCCTCATACCAATTTCATAAATGTAAATATTCTAATCCCAAAAGTGCTGCACTGACCTTTCAAATTGATTTTCTGCACTTCGCCAGTATTTTGAAAAAATATGAAACGTGAAGTTTGAAAATACAGTGTCACATTTCTTCACTTTAAAAGCAATAATGGTCACTTTTAACATGTAAAAGCTCTTCTGGGACAAAAACCCTTACTTATGATATAATGGCTTTTCCTTTTCCTCTTCTCTTATTTCTTAAAAGATGGCCCCTTAAACTTTTTATATTTCTCCATGGCAAATACAGGTAGGAGGAAGGTGATGTTAGCCTTTAATTAAATAATAATAAAGGATGATAACAATGTGGGAAGCTATCTATATTTTCCACCTTTTGCTTAGGCCAAGAACACCTGCAGTGTATCGGTAAGACAAAAAGTATCTTGAGAAGGACAGTTCTTCCTAATTGTTTGTTTCTCTTGAAAGTTTCATTCCACAGAATATATTTCTTTACACTGTTTTAGAAGCACTTTAAACCATGGCAAGTAAAAATGGAATAGAGAAGAGGTCTTAGTTTTCTATTTCCATGTGATCCAGGGTAAGTGGACATTTGGTATGCTTTCCAGACTTTGTTGTCTTATTTAGCATATTGTTATATGTATGTAAAAATAGTCATCTCCTTCTCTACAAAGATAAGGAGATATATAAAATTGCCTGTATCTTGGAGTGACAAACAAATTTAGCTCACACTTTTCTAGGTAAATATTTCTTTCAAAGAGAAAATTTTGCCTTTCATTCTAGTTTGATTGTTACTTCTTCACCACCCCTCAAATTATTTTCAGAATATTTTCCATTTAGCAAGGAGATCTTGTGGGTGATTAGATTTTTTTTATTATAGTATCCTTTTATTTTAAGCACAAAACCAAATCTTCGTTTCAACTACAGTATTAATTTGGTTATAGAACTCTTCTAATCTGTCCCTCTAAGTAAAGTATTCCTATTTGCAGTATGTATATAAAGCCCTTTCATGCATAGGAAGTACTTTTAATTAATAATAATTAACTACTTGAGTTCTACTACATGCATGAAGACTACAATTTGAAGCACATGTAAGACAGCAGAAGAAAGCTAGAGTGCGAATCGTGAGAAAGTAACATGCTGCAAGAAATAGCACGCCTTTTTTGCTCCTTTTCACAAGCACAGCACATGTGTTTTTCTGTGGCTATAGTGCCATCATGTCACATGCAAATGCAAGGCATACCTAGGTCTAATCTAGCAAAGCTTAACTTTGAGATCCCTTCTGTAGTAAGTGTCCTTTAGACTAGTATCAACCTATTGAAAGTGGTATTTGGGGATATCTTTTTAATGGTTTCAAACTGAAAATAAGCCTTCCATGTCTTACAAAGAGAGAGGTTTTGTCATAAGTCTCTATGCCATGAAATCAAAAGGATCAGACTTAAAGCACATGATTGAAGTGATGATGAAAGCAATACTATTCATGACAATTAACTTTGATTTGAATATGTGTTGGCATTATAAACTGATTTCCATATTTCTTCTGTCTTGCTTTCTAATAAGTAGGAGCTGTACAACATAATGTAGCATTTAAAACCTCTTAAGGGCAGTAAAAGTTTCTGTTATGCAAAAATATAACTAGCGCATCAATATTCTGAATATGTGGAGTATCACAAGTTTTTTTGGGTTAGTTGTTTATGAGGTCTGACACTGCTGATCAATTTTAAGAAATACCTTGCATAATCTTCTGTGGAAGGTACAGAAGAACCTGCTGTAGAGAAATGAAGCCGCAACTGGATGTGCTTTCACCACAGCTGAGATAGAGAGACAGGTGAGGTGGTCACTAAGCTGCTAATTAGTAAAAGCTTGTTTTAATGATATTTAGATTTCCTGTTGTATGCTTAATCCCCACCTGAACTTAGATAGAGGGAATAAAGAAGGGCCTATTACAAGAGAATCTGTAATATTTGATTCATTACCAAGAAATCCACACACTCATTACAAAGAAAGACATTTATTAACATTCCTTGTTTGAATCTAAACTGCTCCCTTTTATATTCTCAACATTTTCAACCATTCACCACACCAAACTTCTTCAGAAGCAGAAGTGTTTTTGAGTCATAGATTTGTTTCTAAAACGAGATTCACTTCTAACCTACAACAGAAAGACTTTGCAACACATCTACCAGGACTTATTTTTATTATGTGAAACAAAGGACTTCAAAATTCTATGGATATGAGAGTAAAATATCCATTATATGAAATGATGATTCATATAACAAATGCGTAGAAATTATGTAGACAGCTGTTTGACATAATGTCTTCATCAGTAAAAGAGTTTTAGTTCAAAGAGATCATGTTTATTTCCAGCTTTTGAGTAGTTTTGAATCAATCTGCTTCATTAGCAAAGGCATTATCTTGGGGCAGCCATCTAAGGATTTGTAATTTAGGGTTGTTTAATGAATCAATTATTTATTTCTAGCTGTTATGACTAAAATGGAATAATGGAATTCGAGTAGTAGAATACATGCATGTCAAAATAATATGCTATTTCTGGGCTTTTTTCAGTTAACAAAGCCCCTGTGAAATAAAATCAAGCAAACAAACATGAAAAAAACAAAGATGAAAACAAAGATGAAAAAAAGAAAAACAAACAACAACAAAAAAGCTTGGAGATAAAGGTATCTAAAGACATTTTAACTAATGAGGGAAGGGTGTTATATCAGCATAAATTGTTCCATTCAGCAGACCACATAGTTAGTGAGGTTAAAGGAGAAAAGGCTTTACTTATTAAAGTGACAGGATGGACACAGTTAAAAGTCAAATCTGCATTAAATAATTTCTAATTATTTTGTTAATAGGTCACTTTTTGTTTGAAGAAGTATCATTAATACATGCAGAAAATGCACATCTACTGTCTCTTTCCAACAAAAATGTTTCCAGTATTTAACAAGAGAGCAGCACGGTAGTATTTTGGGTGTTCTGAGGTATTTGTCCTTTTAATATACAGTATTCTTGAACTAGACAAACTACTGCCTAGTCTCTGAAGAAAAAACATATTTTTCCAATTTATGGGAAAAATATTAAAGGAGTAAGAGTTACGTTTACCAACAGCAAGATATTTTATCAGGAGCTGTGAATCCTACAGAATTACTCAGTTCTCATAATCAACTAACTTCTAACAAAACTAGTTATTATTTAGTAAGTTAGTTAACAGATTTTAACTAACTCCCTGAGCTAGCCTTCCTTCCAAAACATTTGACACTACAGAGCACAGTAAAAAATTGCACAGAGAAAATTACTCTGGTACAGCCATGGACACGTCACACAAAAGAAGCTGGTGGGCAGTTCTGTGATCAGCGCCTGTGATTTCAATGGCCCGAAGATATTTTATATCAGGTGAGAAGCTGACAACTTTGCCTTCACCTTACACACCACAGGTGACATGGGTAAATTACTACAAGGTAATTCTTCTCTCCTTCACTTCCCAGCTTTTATGGACATTTTCTGGTCTATAGCCCCACACAATACGTCTCAGGAGAATGTTTAGAATAATAACATATTGATAATCAATTCTTAGGCTATTGAAGAAGATACACTGCACACATTACTTTATAATCACTCACATTTCAAAATAACAATTTCTTCTTCAAGGCTGAGTTTCACACTGCTGATTCTGTACTGTTGCTGAAGTTGAATTTATAACACTTTATGAAAATCAATTAAATAGTTGGTTGAACCTATGAGGTAAAGAGCAATAGAAACATGGTTCATAAATATTTAACTAATTAACATACGTAAATATTGACAGAAATATCAAAAGCAGAAACTGAAGAGAAGCAAGCTAAAAAGAAATCTAAAATTTCTTTCCTTGCTATGATCAATACTTCACTATTTGTCTCTTCGGTTTTACCATGCTCTTTAACAGCTGAAGTAAAACGTTCTTCCAAACACCCAAGGTTCTACTTTTTCTTCTAAAAATGCACTATTGTCATTTCCACTTCTCTGTAAAACCACCTTTTGTGTGATACGAGGAACGGAAACCGGCTCTGAGCTTTGTAAAGACAAATCTGCTTCTGTAAGGGACCTCTATGTCGTTTCTCAGGCCAGAGAGTTTTGAACCCAACCTCTAAGATTTGAAAAGAAAGAAATAAATTTAACTCTTCCTGCTCGCAGAATCGTGAGGTCACATCCTCAATGGACAGCACCTAGTGCATTTCCACTGACCTTGCTGGAGCCATGTTGAGGACTCAGCTGCAAAGCTGAGTGAAAATACCCACTTGGTAAACAGCAATGCCGCTCAATAGCATTAGGAGTTAAATAAGACTCCGTGGTCTCGTAGAAAGTTTGGTCTAATCTAGCACTGCTTTAGTTTGAATGGCCCCAAGCAAGTGAATGCTCTCTTGACAGACTACTACAAAACTTTGATTTTTCTTCCTTTACTCCTGTTTCTTTTCTTAATAAAACACTACCCTGTTTACACTGCTTTGCTCTGATGGTTTATTTTTGGGAAGAAGATTGCATGGCAGGATGTCTCTATTTTTTTTTTGTTTGAATATAAAAAGTGATAATTAGATGAATAAATTATTCCTTGATCACATTTAGAGAGCAACCCTATATTTTACCCTTGAGGTTCAGAAACCCAATTTTGCTTCATTTGTTTGCAGTGAACAGGACAAGCAGTGGCACATGCCAAGCAAAGGCAAACCAGTGCAGTAATTAAAATGAGAATTGGATACCTCCAGACAGTACGTTGAAACAGAGGTAGGAGAATAATGCAAAGCTGCTGCGAAGCTTTTCCAGGAGGCAACGGCAAGTTCTCCTGACACAAGGGAACCTCATGGGTCGAGCAGCTAATCAATAGCTGCTTCAGGAAACTCCATGAACTTCACCTTCTACCCATCTTATAATCACCTTTCCTAAAGTAAGTGGATGACTGAAGCATCCATTTGTGTCCCAAAAAAGGAAAGGAAAAGGACAGTAACATACCGATACCTACTGTCCTTTCCCTCCCATTTCTTTTATATACAGGTATTATTTAGGACACCCTAATCTCATTTCATATAACAGAACACACTTCTAATCAAACAATCTAAATAGTGGTATGAAGGAGGTTATACTGAAAATGGATTATCAGAGGATGTACTACAGATCATTGCTAACATATACAGTTACATACTTTGTTTTCATATGTAACTATGTATTTCCATATCAAACTTTCATAAATTTTAGTGTAATCACTACATACTTTTAAAGACTTTATTTTTGTGTATACTAAAACTGTATACTAAACTGTATACTAAAAAAAAAGAAAGGCATGAAAGGCTCTTTGTAACAAAATATATTGATTGGTATACAGCAAAAAAAAACTAAGCTTTTCTATCTTACAAAATTCTAGAATATTATTTCACTATATACACTATGACTTGAAGTAACTACTAGAGAATGCAACAGTCACTTAAATTTTAACAGTCATTCTCATGTATGCTAATTTCATGGGGAAAAAAAAAAGAGAAAGGATTCTCTGTTCCTTTTGCTTTTCTGCCCAATATTATAATAAATTCTTACAGAAGCAGGAAAGGCATCTTTTTCTTGTTTGTTTGTTGTTGATTTTTTTTGTCTTGGACAGAACCAGCTATCCGTATGGATCCTGAACACACCTAGTGATGGATGTCCATAGCCACTGGCTAAAGTGATGGCTCTGTAGACTGCTCACTTATTTTGGCACTTTATTCAACTTTCAGAAAGCTTTGTTTTGTTGATGTCTATCAAAAATAACCCTTGGGACTGTTTGGTTCATTTAACATGAACAGGTGTTTGCAATGTTAAGATTTATCACCTCTCATTCTTCCTCTAGCTGAAAAGTCTTATTTCTTTCAATCATTTGTGGTGCATCACTCTTCATGGCATCTTATCGTGCTGGTTGCTTCATCTGAATTCATTCATTTGGTCCATTCCTGCCTGAATTATGTGTCCAGAATAGGGACCACACTCTGGAAGAAAGCTGCCAAGCAGACCACAAGGTCCATTTCTCCTGTTTAGTGACCTTATTTCTTTTTCTGTCCTTCAGGATAGCTTCTGTTTGTTTTAACAGTTTGAAAAAGTTGGCTTTTGTTCTTTCTGCAAGCTATCATAATGTAAATAATTTTTCGACAGATCTTCTCCTAGTCAGATGTTGATCATCCTTTATTTCAACAGTTTTTAAATAGAATACCTAATACCTTCTACAATACAATACAATTTCATGGGAAATAATAGCTTGAAATACTGATTAGGTGCACATGCCACTGGAAATACTGTAGATATATCACCCTATTTAAATTGTAAAAGTGAAAATTTTAAGCTTGTTTATGATAGATTACAAACCCTGGGAAAGTTTTTGAAGTCTAAATGCTTGATATGCTATAATTGTTCCTAAGAAATGTTACCACAGTGACATGCATGTAAATGACAAACTCTGTTTTGAGGAACACACAATTTCACGTTAGATGCTTCCTATATTTTAGCAAGTGCTGGTGTCATGTCAGCAGTCTTTCCTTCCCTTTCCAGCTCCTCGATGGATCTCTGACAAATTCTCCTGATGATATTTTAAAAGCAGAAGGAATGAATAAAAAAAAATAGTAAACTTTCCTGATATCACATCTACACAAGACTTGCTGTTTCACAGAAATAACATGCCTAGCCCACAACTATTTTATTGATTTTAATAAATTTTTGAAAACCAAAGATAAAATCACTCATATTTCACAGATACTCAACATTATATAAAGCCAGGAAAAACTGATTCCCATCTATTCTTTATTGTCATTATTTACCTACCTAAGGATTATTTGAATCTAGTTTATACAACTTAGCAGAAAAAAAAATTATTCCTAGTTTGGAGTTAAAACTTATTCCTGTGCTCTCTGAGCAAGCAGTGTAGCTGCAAACACTGATAAGACCTTGCATTTTAAAGGCTTTTAAAAATAATATTGATAGAGTGTATCTGGATATATGATAAACTGAAATAAAAAAGATAAACTAATCTGAGTTTGTAAGGCTGATTTAGATTTCATGAAAGCAATAAGTAGACACAGTTCCTAGGTTGCCTTTCTATTGCTCTGGCAAACCCCAGTGAGACAAAAAGGCACTCAGAGTAGTTGCTTTTAAGGCAAGTTTTCCATGGTATTTATAGATAATGAAAGCAATTTGCCTGGTTTAAAAGGTTCAATCTAAAAATTACCAAGCTTGAAGTTATGCATTAGAGATGTATTGCTTGGAGAAAAAAATGGTTGTGTGACCCACAGTCTCTGACTGTGCCTATTAATTTTATAAGCAGAAAAGCTAGGATTTTTTATACATAAATACTCACGCTTAGCACTTGAGTGTGCTGCGTAAGTAGGATGAAGGGTTAGCATAACATAGTCACAGCCTTTAACTGACTGACGTGGATCACAGTGGGAAATTAGAATTCTGTCTCTTCTAGCTTTCATTTTTAGAGGAGGTGGCTGTGCCAAAGTACTATTTTTTAAAAATTTCCATGCCTTTGGAAATTGTGGGAGATTGTGTGATTTCAAATCTAGTAATATGTCTGAGTGAAATTTGAAAGCAGTCCGCATTCAGGAATGCTATCACATCCAGTCTGGAAACAGCAGATCACCTATTCAGATTTAACTATGTTATTCATACATAGACTTTAGTGACTCCCATGAAAAAGTGTTTGGTCCTAGTAAGCAGAGCATACAGTGATTTAGATGTACTTTGTTACTATTATTATTATTTTTAAAATACAGGCAGTTGATGATAGAGCCGTGTTCTAGCTATGCTTTCAGATCACATCAGAGTTTCGGCTATGCTTGAGCCAAAGCCGATCAATTTACCATGCAAGCCACATTTTGTCTTATGTGGTTACTAAGCAGGCAGGCAGACTGGCTCAAATGAAATCCTGTTGTTGCAGACTGCACAAAAGCAATCCTGGCCCAAGCCCCAGGGCCAAGCATCTCTAGCAGCTGGGATTCAGCTGCTAAGCTCGCTTTTGACAGGAGCTGACCTTGTCATCAAAAGTCATCCGTTAGGAGAGTCGATCAGCTCTTACACAAGTAAGCACTGCTGCTCTTTTTGCAGTACACTCTTCCACAGAAACATCTCTGATGCTCTGGCAGAGTATCCTAGCCCCTGGCAACAGCTTTGCCCGAGTACAGGGCCAGAGGACATCTCCATCCCTGGTAAAGCAGTGCAACTGACTGTGGCATCTTTACAGGAGCCAGGCAGAGAGAAAGTGTAGGAGAGAAATTTGCACATGCAGAGTCACCTCAGAAGAAACAAAATTGAACTCTCAGTTTATTTCTCAGATTTTTTATCTATTTTCCAAGGCTAAATTCTTAAGCTATCCATCCATAATAGTTTGATTCTAGATCTTTGATTTCTATTTCTATGAGTAGGCTGATCCGTGGGTTTGTAGTCTTATTTTAACTCCAGCAGCTCTAATATAGTGGATCGCTAAGCTTCAACAAGAGGATGTAAGTCCCTTGACTGAACCACGATTGCAGGTTTTGACTTACTGCTGTGAAGGCCAAAGTAAAATGGGAAGCAGCACAAGTCTTCTTAGGTCATCCTAGTCATCAAGAAACTTCTCCAATAAGCAATGCCTGACTAATAGTGCCTTCAACACCAACTACATGTTTTAAACAAAAATGAGTATGTGTGCCCTCCTTGCTTAATGCCATGCTAACAGTCCTCATTTCCTGAATATACTATTTTCTAACCCACAAGCAGTTTACTTAAAGTTCAGGAACCTCCCTGCAGTTATGAGCTGATTTGTGTGCCAAGGTGTTTAGACTGCACGTTTCTTTGCGGTCTTCTCCGTTCACAGAAGAAACACTAACTAAATGGATATTTTATTTTTGGTTACCTATTGGTACCTATTTTATTTTTGTCTTGTCTTTCTGTAAAGCATAAAAGTATGCAGAATGAACTTCCCTATAATTTTATCTCTTTTTGTTGTAGATTTATATCTTATATTTGCATTCAGTTCTATTCTATGGAGAGAGAATTCAAACTGCTGGATTTTTGAATGGGAGGAACTCAAGTCCTCAGCTGCTTCAGATGAATGTTAAGAGTTACATCATCATTTAAGTGAAACTGTCTTCACAAAGCTGGGGATCTACACAGATACATTTAAGATCTCTTTATTTGGCATATGATAAATATCGGATGAGTGTGAATGTCATCAGTCTGAGTTCCTTGATTTCCAAGGACAAGCTCTTGATATCTTTTTTTTTTTTATCATGCTCAAAGCCTTACTCATGCTTTTTTTTTTGTTTTAAATGAAGAAGGGTGGGGTTTGTTTGCTGCTTTACAACTTTAAGTGTAGGAAAGAGCAAGCAACTTGAGGATGAACCTGATGGAGGTTGAACTACAAATGTAAATGCTGCATGGAAAAAGTCACTGGAGCAAACTGTGCAAGAAGCTGCTCTAGCACTTCAGCAATGGTGGTAGTTGTGGTAGATACACAGACCGTAGCAAAAAAAGAAAATAAAACTTCTTTATATGCCTATTGGAACCAATAGGAATAGTAAAGCCTTTGCTGAAGAGAAGGATGACATCTTTGAATGCATATATGGATTCAAACTGAAAAGAATGAAATTATCAAGATCTCATCAGAGAATCAAAAGTTGCATCAGGGAAGTTATATGCAGTGTCATTGAAACCAAACATCACAACACCAAACTTAATTTAAGAAACTTAGACACAGGGAGGACATTTATCAAGCTTTCAGTTTGCTTTGGACTTCCTGGGTTGATCAGTCCAAGCTGAATTCAGGGATTTTTGAGTAGTAGAAGAAAATCTACTTGAGCAGAAGAGTTTACAATCTGATAAATATTCTACTTAATATTTGTGGTGAGCTGCATCTTCTTCAAGGATGTGCACAGTCTGTGAATTGATTACCTCTGCCCAAAGCTCTTCTTCAAGGCTTCTCTTCAGCTCTGAAGTGGTAAGCAATTGATCAGAATCAAGAATTTATTAACAGATGAAGGTAGATGAATAAATAGCTGGGAGATCTGTTTCATGAAGCTGTTAAACAAAATAAGTAGCACACGTCTACCTGGTTTATTCAAAATGAGTTTTATCTGGGAAGCAGGAAGAAGCTCTCTTGCTGATTTGTACATTTTTGAAAGTTTTTTTTTTTTTTTTTCAAGAGCTCAGTCAGTAAGGAGCTTTCTGGTAGGAGAGTTGTTAAGTCAGTACAAGTCTGGCAAGATCATTCTTGAGTCAGACAGACCATACTGATATGGATTGCTGTGTGAGACTGACATGTCTTTTTATTTATCCCCCCCACACCTTTATCTTTATAGTCCAGAAGGATCCTGTAAAATTGAACAATTTTAAGAGGGGATCTGTCATTACACAGATGCAGGGTGGGTAGTTTATGTACTGCAGAATTGAGCATGATAATAGTTTGCCATCATTGAAATCACTGACTTACTTTTAGATTCTGTAAATACACAGGGTGCATCTAGTTTTGATCAACATATTGGTACTTTTCAATAATTAATGTACTGAAGATAGGACAGAGTCATGGGAATTATTAACTGGGAGCCCTAACTCAAGAGACTTAGAAGGGACAGTTCATGTATATGAAGGGTTAAACCAAGAACATAATTTCATAGACACCAAATATTAAAGTGTGACAATTTTTGTTGTATATGTGATTCATAGAAGCAGTTGAAGACTCAGACATGTCTTCTCAGTAAATCTGATAGGCCTTGCATGGGTGGGTAGCCATTATGCTACTTCTATGGTTTGCAGAACATAAAGGATTTTTATTCTATAGTAATTTTTCCTATTAAATTAAGGAAAGAGTTGCTATAGAATCTAGCAACTAACAATCTAGAAGCAACAGAATGAGCATATATATATATTTATATATATTATATTTATATACTTATATATATTTATATATATATTGTACAGAATACTTCAATGATGGCTTTGAAATACAGATGTTTTTGTTTTTGTTTTTAAACTGCAGGACTATACAGCACTATCGAGCACTTTTCATATTTTCATTATGGAATTATATGTTTTTATTCCTTCCTTCTTCCATCTGTCCCAAGACATAATGGATTTTATACCTAAGCTGTCTGGAAGCTGTACAGCATCCTAATGCTTGAAATTTCTAAAACCTGTCATTTTAGGGAAATGATAGTGCTATATATTTTACATTAAGAAGAAATCTTTAAATGTAAAAATACTTAATTCCCTCCTCTTTGGAAGAAAATACAGCTTGATGATTAAAAACCACAGCAACTGTAACTGGAACATGCCCTGGTCATAGTATTCTGATAGCATTTGTACCAACACGTTTAGGTGAATGGATTAATACGCATTAATAAGGATATACTCTGTGATATCCAGGACTGGATTGTAGAATATTGTGTGCCAGGCTTGAGAGAAATATCAAACATTAATGTAGAAGGTAACAGGAAATAGATTACCTGAATATAGGTAATTATTAAAAAAATGTGTAATTCTGTCTACACTCTCTTAATCATTTCTTTCTCTCACATATGTTTTCTAGAACAAGTTTGCTGTTTAGCAGACGACTGTAGACCTGATGTAGCAGATCTAGAATTCTAGTTGATAGTGAAATATGAATTAGTTGTAGGAAAACAAACAATCCTGGATAATAGAGTATAATTAGAGAAGGGAAGGATTTCCTAGGAAGTGTTCTTTTGGTCAGTGTGAGAGGAATAGAAAGCAAACCATACAATGTCTTATAAAGGCACTGGAAGGCTCTAAACACAGTTCATCAACCTTGCATGACAGGCAATAGCCTGAATGCCAACTTTCACGTTTGGGTAGATGAAGGATGCTTATGTTTGATATGTTTCCATGCCTGTGACAGAGAGGAGCTGCCATGCCCACAGGAAAGAGTAAGACAGGAGAGAATTAACAGTTCACTCTGCAGCCAGTTCCTTCCCTGGCTGCTGAGACATTAGGAAAGATCAGCAGTGAAAGCAACAGAGAAAAGCAAGTTTGCCTTCATAGGCTGTAAATCATTCATCCAGGCCTAGGCAGAGCTTTATGGCCACATCAGTTGATGCTTTCATCATTTAGTCATCAGTTTGAGCTGGTAGGAAACTTCCAAAGTGATGTCCTCCTGTGTCTCAAATGGTATTAATGCTGCATTCTTAATAGGAACAGAAAATTGTAGCTCCAGAAATAATTCCAGTTATTTCAGTAAACGATTACTATCCAGCATTCTGGGGTTTATGAAAAATCTCTATTGTTATACTAATTAGAGAGTTTTCTCTCCTCACAGACAGATCTTCTGTTAAAAGAACAAGCAAATCATACTCAGTGTGTCAAACATCTTCACTGAGTCAACATGACTAATACAAGCAAGACCTTATTTTATACTTCAACCTTGCATTAAGTACAATGCCAACAAAGTCCTTCCATACAGATCTCTCCTGAAGTCACTTCTACATAACACATAACTCAGAAATGGCTTCAGAGTGGCATTTCTTCATACCTCAATATTCCCCTTTTACATTTATGAAGAGTAGACTGGGCACTTCTTAAGTATTTGTGCAAACTTAATCTTGAATGATTACTAAATAACCATGTGTAACTGAGAAATGATTCCTCATCCTCCCTACCTAGGAAAAGTGAGAATCATACACAATTTCAAAACAATTCATACTGCAAGACAGAACAGATTATCTTCTGATAAGAAGTACTTTTAGGGATCTAATCTACTCTTACTTTTGCTCTTTCCTACATTATTGGAAATTTTGGGGAAAAGAGAGTTTTAGAGCAGCTACTTAATCTCTCTTTTTGTGGGCTTTCAATATATGCTTAACATACCCAAAGGCAACTTCAAAATACTTTATGTTAATAAATAGATGAAAGCATGCATTATTCAAGTGACCTACATGCAAATGACAAAAGCATAAACATTTTAACCTAAAAGTGATTTTCTGTTAATTTGTTCCTGATATCACTATGCAATGGATAACTGCTAAAACTGCACCTCTGAAACAAAAGATGGAGTATTGTCTTCCTTGACTTGAGGAAAAAAAATCCAGCAGATCAAGATGTAGTATAAGAATTGGAACCTCTGGATATTTAATCCTCCCTCTGACCTTATACTAGAAGACTATCCTCTACAACTTTAGCTTTGTTAATTAAAACTATAGATAATAGTGTTAAAAACATTCTTTAAACATTGATTAATGTAAAATTTGCTAATGTATTTACTTATGTGGATAAGATATCTATATATTTACATATACACACATGCACATATGCAAATATCTTTATGCTTAACATAGATACATAGATATGTGTAAAACTGCATACAGGTATCATTTATTTTTAAATCCAAATATCTGTTTTCAATGTGAATGTGCACTAATATTTTTTTTACAAATGTAAGTCTCCAAATTTAGCACATTTCCTTTTTCAGTAATAGCAGAGTGATAAGTGCTGTATATAATCATTGCTTTCCTTGAATAGCAGGATAAAATTCAGGACAGAGGATTGTATAACCATTGTTTTATATTTAATGAAATATGAGGGATATAGGCAGCTTCACCCAAACTTTGCTAAGGTCACAAACAAAAATGCTTTTTTATTCTTGCTCCTTTATTTATTTGTCAGGAAATTACTGTTTTTGTATTAATTCTAAGTGCAGGTTGAATGGAGGGGACTGATATATTTTCAACTGGATTTAGTATTCGCCCGCTAAGTGTTGTGTAGAATTTTCTTTAATGAAGGACTTTTTATAAAAAGATGCCAGGAAACCTTCCTTCCCCTCTTAAATTTTGAAAAATATGGGTAATCCTGTTATGCAACATTGAACACAATCATATTCTGAAGGTCAGGTAGTATATACAGCACATCCAGTTCCATAGAAATATGCATCTGCTGATACACGTCCCTCAGTCATTTTCATTGCAATAAGCCCTAGCCTAGTAAAAAAGCCTGAAAGTGGGAGGCACCTGAAGAGATTGAATTGTCTTAGCTTACAGTAGTTCAAATCAAAAATTAATGAAACAGACCAGACCACAAGTTTCAGACCCTATATACTTGCCGAACTAGTGATACAGATTAGCTAGGGCTGCCTCAGAGACTTGCACAGCTCCGCCGGCCCTCCAGAGCCTGATCGCAGGGCCAGGGTGACGCCTGCCAGAAGAAAACTGTCACGACTGAGACAGAGGAGCTGAGCAGCAGCAGCAGGACTCTGCAAAATAGCAGTGGAGATGCCTCAAACCTCTGTTTGTGGTTGCTGGCTATCTCCTTTGATATTAATGGGACCTGCAGCTTCCAACCGCTCTCAGGAGCAAATCTTAGATTAGCACCAGCTTCACTTCCCTGTAGTGAGACAGCAAGGAGCAGGAACTCCTCGCACTGCTGGAATGCAATGAAGAGAAGACAAACTGACTTGAGACTGATGCTGTGATGATCACATCCTCTAAGAGGAGATCAAAGGAAACTTTTGCTTTAAACATCCTCCTTCAAAACTGGACAGAATGTCAGGGACAGGGATCAGTTTTCCCAAGACCGAAGATCTCAAACACTTCACTGTCCTGCTCATCTGAGAGCAGATAATAAGAAAAAGAGTAATATAATATTCCAGATATTCCCCTTGTGACAAATGTTAGGACATGTATTTAAGACAGAGATACAGTTCTATATTTAGAAATAAACACAGTATAAGAAGTTTAATTAAGAAATGAACCTAAGTAGAGTGAAAATAAAAGTCTTTCTTCAAGTCTTGTTAATATGCCTTGTAAATTCTAAAATTCTTTTTTTGTGTGTGTGTGTCTTTGTTCATTTGCCTCTTTCCACTTCTGTAGCCTTCCAGAACACAACACAGTAATTAAGATTGGCTATTTTCTAGTGATATCTTTCTTGTTTTTTAAACAAATGTATATATATATTCATTTATATATATATATATAAAAATAGCCCAGATTCCAAAAGAAATTAAAGCACTACTAAAGTAGGATATTTAGAAATTTTGCTACCTTTCAAAAGTTGGATTTGGTAAGTTATATTTCTATTTACAACTCTAATTTAACTTTGTTGCATTAGGTCGCAGTCAGGTACATAATCACTGACTGCCATTTAGTGCCTGATCCTGTATCAATATTAAGATCTCCATTCTCCAACGTGATGACTGATACTTTATACGTGAAGTGAAATATTTTGATGCAAACACTTAGTGTTTCTTCTGATGGCTTTTAAAGGTTTACAATTACACGGCACTCTTCCTAATGAAAATCAGCTCTAGCACAGTGTTATTGCCATAAGTACTCTGGTTAAAAATCCATCTGTCTGAGTTTGTGTATGCCTGGATTTTCTTCCTTGCATTTTACAGACCATTACCATTTATGACCACTAAGTTATGTTTCTTTAAAACTACCAACAAACTTCTGGGTTGCTGCTCTTGACAACATATTAAAAGGAACAAGGAAGTTTAACTTCTGCCTCAACTTCATTATTTTATACATGTTATGCTCTTAATAGGATTGTTTTAAATTTTATAAAACTGAAATAAACACCTCTGAATAAGAGGCAAGATCTGTAGCCTTGTTGCTCAGGGACAGTAAATAATAAGGTTCTTGTATAGAAGAGAAAAGGATTTGAGATTTAAAATGCCTCCAGAAACCTCTGTTCTACTTACAAATTCAGCACCCGCACTGCACTTCTCTAATGAAAAATAATAAATTTTGTAGGCACTTCTTCCTCCGACAAAAATCCCTGATGGAGAAGAAACAAATAGCAACACAATTCTTGCTGCCCAGGTGACTAAGCGAGGGCTATTCACTCACTATAACATTCTTACAAGTCTTTGGTATTCACAAAGTTAAACCACTTTTCTCCCCGAAGACCAAAACTGCTAGTTTATTCATTTCAAATCCCCATTTTTTAGCAGCTTAAAGCATGCACTGTAGCTGCTTCTATTTTACCTTCTATTTTCAAGAAGCCTAGAGTAGCAGAGAACTTCTACAGTTTCTCTCAAACAATCATGTGTCCCCAGTTTACATTTTGATCACAGATGTCAGGCTGGTAATTGCATTTTTTTTTCCGCTTTGGCTAGTCTTAAGTTTTGCATCAATGAGACACTGGCTATGCCACAGAAAAACAAATGGGGAAGAAAAGTTAGCACAGTTCATATATTTATTATTCAATAGGTGAAACCTTCAAACATCAGTCCTTTGTTTTCAGACACATACCATATAATACCTGCTTACAAGCAAGATCTCACAACATTTTTTTAAGTATATTCTACAGAACCTTGTAAGAAAATACCCTGCAATTATATTATAGATAAATTAACTCTTTTTGCAACATTGGACAGTGAATTGTTAAAAATGCCAAGTGGTAAAGTATGAAGGACAGCAAGGTTAAATTTATGTGGGAAATCATATTCTAGCTGCTTACTCAAAACTTACTTGGCACACTGTTCAGTAAGCCCAATCCAGTAAATAATTTCAATGTGTAGTTCTACTCACATATTCTACACTGAGTTTAAATTGTAGCACTGAACAGATAAACAGATGCATGAAGAGATGAAGACATAAAGGGAGCACTGCAGCAGCTGGAAAGCACAGAGCTGAGCAGGAAGCCTCTGAGAAAAAAAATGAAGCCCTGAATCTTTGGACATTCTTTCAAACAGAGCTTTCAAATCATTGCCTGTTGTTGACATATATTAAATTAATTTAAAAATAAAGGTCTAAGTTTTAGTGCTTTCATGGCATTTTACAACCTAGACAAATACTATCTATGGATTTTCATCTTGTGAAAATCAGAACTCAAGGATGAGATCATGAAAACTGATACTGTCTTTGAATTCAGGAAAGGGAGACTTGTTCTGGGAAACCAGAAATTGAAGGTCCTGCTATTCAGACACAACTACAGGGACCAAAATGCTATGGATGACAGCAATGTCACGTCATTAGGTTCACCTTTCACATAACAGCACATAGTAGCATGACCTTCCAAACTCCTATTTCCTTTGCTGTTTGGTGCTTCTTCTCCCCAGCCCTATAGTTTTAGTGTTTCTGTTCAGCAAAACTCATAACTCAGGAAGGTAGGCTAGGGAATTATTCTAACTATATTCGTGAAAAACATGTGAACAGAAATGAAAGAGCTCTTTGGCATACCCTTGTATTTTTCTTTTGACAATAAAGAAAAATCAAATTTTGAGCAACATTATTTTTTATGAAAACTCTAACAGGTTAAGGCTTGCAGACTTGGTTCCTCAGATGGATTAGTTTGATTTTGGTACAGTTAAAAGTAGTAGGAGCGGAGGAAGTGAGAAGCTATAAGTGATGCCTTCTTCTCTAATCTCATGCTGGTATAATTGAAAGCAACTCATCTGACCACGGCATTGCTCATTAATGAGCCTGCATACCATATGCTTAGCGCCGTGCCTAAACCTGGCATGATCTATCTGCAGATTGTGGGAGGGAAGCAGGCAGCTTTTGGGAAGCCAGCTCAGCCAGATTTACAGACCTCAGGACTGCCACTTGTCAAAAAAAGACAGCTTGCGGCTGCATTTTCTGTACCCAGGACTAGAGAACAGGCCATATATATATATGCGTATATATATATGCGTGTAAGAATTATGTAATTGGTGATGTCTAATATGTAACTTTATACAAGAAGACATTTTAAAGTGCAATACTCACACACAGGAAATATCACTAGGTACTGCATATTACCCTGTTAAACTTTAAACTGCTTCAAAAGGCTTTACTACCAGTTTGATGTTCCTAAATTCTCATCCATTAATAAATAAGAGAAGAAGGCAGCTTTGTGGATATCCAAGATACCTATTTCCTACGGCAGGCACCTGAGAATGAATTCCATTAAAAGTAATGGAGTGAGACTGTTTGAGGAAGCTTCACAGAGCATTGGGTAACCAGCAAATATTACCAATGTGGGAAACAGCAAAACATGTTTGTGGGTTTGTTTTCTCATAAGCAGGTGTATGAGATTAAAGATTGAAACTTGGAACATACTCACCAAAAGTTGCAGAAGACATTGCTCTAATGCAAATTGGGAGACAATTTTTTCCTAATAGATCTCTGGGTACATGTCTTATTTTTTTCTGTGACCTACAGATCATACGTAGGAGGTGAAGTTACAAAACAGCAAACGGACTATACTCAGATCACCAGGAAAAATATTTCTAAAGTGAAGATAGATATTTTTAACAAACTGTTTTATTGGTGCTAGGAAAGTTACTGTTTCTTCAATTAATACATAAATCAAGGGTGAACTATTTATTTTTTGCCAAATCTATAAAATGTTTGTGCTACATTGATAGCATTGTTAAAGAGTAACATTGGAAAAAATATGCTTAAAGGGGAGGGGGAGAAGAAAAAAAAAATCATACTTCTTCACCCCAAAATGTAGCTCAGCAGCTCCTGAAGAGAGATGTTCCTTTTGCTTTCTGCCCTATTTTTTTTCTTTTTGTAATTTCTGACTTTTTTAGGAATGGGGCTGAAGCAAGCTGATGTTGATTATAGTTCTCCAAACACAAAGCAACTAGCTATCTAAGGGCTTACAAGAACACTTTCTAAGTTCAGCTAGGGACTTGACACTGGAAAAGGAGACAGATTGTATTAAAGCAGGAAGAGACATGGAAAGAGAGGAAAGAAGAAAAGGTGAAAAAGGGGAAGTAGAAACTAAGAAGGAAGAGTGAAGTAGTACCTAATAATGTGAAAGATGGGAAAAAATAACAAGAAATTGTATCAGAAGGTTATAAAAGGTAAGCATTGTAGTGAGAATTGCAGAGAAGGAAGTTATCAGGTGACTGTCTTTTTTATACTTGAAATAATCCATGCAATAACAGCTATGGTAAAAGCTATTGAATCATCTTAGAGTATGACCATCATAAGTATGATTATCATTAATATGACCATAATGATCATCTTTAACAAATCCTTGCCTTTTAGTTTATGATAGTTTTGAGAAAAAAAATAAACAAATGAGGAAACCCTGTCCTCTTTCTACTGTAGGACTAGATCCTGACACCTTTGCAATACTTGCAGACCCATCTTGTCTCCAGCATCAGCACAGTGCCAAAACTGTGACTGTAATTCTTGTTCTGCAGATTAACAGATTGGCCATATCTGTCCTTCACTTCACCCTCTGAAAAGTGGGGCTTCCTTTCTTCTGCAGGTTTAGACATAATAAATACATAAAGATAGTGAGATGCTCAGATAATTTTGGGAAGAAGTGTATATAGTATGTATAGAAGTATATAAAGATGGAGATGGTGATGAAGATGTTTTAGTAGAATATTTTTGAACACTGAAGTTGGGCTGCCCAAAACTAACGATCCGGAAACACAGTAAAGACAATGGACCATTAATGATATTAATTAAGTAACTAAACTGACTGAGTAGTTTTTTGCAAGTGATGATAATATACAGATATAATTTAAACAGATCAGATAGCTATTAAAACAAAGTTCTCAAACTGTCTTCATGATCTTTTTCAATATCTTGTTTGTGCTGTTTACTGAAGTGGTAAGACTGTATGAACAAGCTAGCAAAGCTTTTCTTTGCAAACACAGCATCGACTCTAGTTACAAGGGGATGTTAACTTTGAATATCTGTTGCTTTTAAAATACATCTGTGTCTCTTTGTACTGTTCATCATTTAATCAGTTCAAATAACAAATATTAATCAGTCTGCACATACATATCTCAGTTTTACCCAACGATCAGCAACAGTGCAGTAGCCCAGCTCAAACAGAAGTAAAACAATCTGTTAAATCTAAAGTCAAGTTATTTATTTCAGGCCCCTTAAAGAGATATTTTGTAACTGACAAAACAGCATTGACAAGTGTGTTATACAGAAACCATGCACAGGAGTTGATTTGCAGCCTGTTTCTTATGCCAGTCCTGTTGCAAAGAAAGGAAATGTTACCTTTATCAAGATATGACAAGGTAAGTATAATATGTAGCTTTTACTATGTTTACCAGCTTTTTTTTTTTTTTCCTAAAGTGAAATTAGTATTTTCTAAGTAACAAATAAAGACCTAAATCCCATTTATTCTTCCTTTGGCAATATGAAGAGATGTTACACTGATTTTTCTACTGGGAAAATTCAGCATGGCTCTAAGGGTGCAGCTTGGCAGCATGAAAACAGCATCAGGAAGACATTAGTTATTCTTGTCCCTTCTGCCTGGAAATCTGGAACTTACCAATCTGATCTCAAGCACGTTGGAGAATAAACAGCAAACAAAGCTGCCAACAAGCCAGGCACAGGCAATATAACTCCTTGGGGAACAGGCAGTGTGTGAAGCAGTAGGGTGGTACACTTCCTTTACATTTTTCAAACACGGTTTGCAGCCCACCCTTGCGTCTCTGCCTCTTTCACAGCATGAATATCATCATTAAAGTTTTAAGCTTTTTATTTCATAGGAACTTCTATTTGTCTGGTAGGGTTTGCTATTTTCACTACCACATATACTCAGCTTTTATTATAAAGATACAGACAGAATAAAAATTAGTTAATAGCTAAATAAGGCATTTAAAAATAGGCTTGAATTATTTCTATTCAATGCTCCTATGAACTGTACAGATAATAAGGAAATTGATATCTTGTGATGTGATTCTTCACTATCCTGTTTATAGCATATGATATTATCAAAGAAATAAACAACAACAATTAAGACAACAACTATGAAACCCCCAATCCTTCATTGGATTAGAGGCTTGAAGAGCAAATGACAATAGCTAAGGTAGCTAGCCATAATGCAGAAATCATAGTGTGGTGGTTAAAAAAGGTTTATCTACATGGAAAGAAACCAAAGAACTAGGTGATATTGCAGTATAGAGACATACAGCTATCAGATACATAGCAAAGCTTTGAACATAAGAGCTTCTTTAAGAAGAATGTAGGGGACATGAGCCTTCATAGCATGGAAGTTAGGAAGTGAAATAAAAGAATGAACTTTGTGATAGACTTAAAAAAAAAAAGTGTGAGGGGAAAGCATTTGAAATGTTTCAAGGGAAAAGGGAAATCTTTCTGTAAATGAAGTGTGTAAGGGGACATATGAAGTAGCAGATTTAGTATCCAATACCTATATTTAGAGACCTGAATTCAGGACCCTTGTAATTCAGAGACTCCTCTCCCCAACAAGCATCAGATTCTGTTTCATATTATCATGTCAAACAAGAAATAGCAAAGTTTATCAAAAAGGAACATGTAACACAATGAAAAATGATATATTATTATTCCAGTGAAATACACACCTTCAGATACTACTTTACAGAAGCCAAGAAAGAAGAGAAAGAGTGAATCAAGTACTTTTCTTTCCCCCCTCCTCAGACCAGGATCGAGGTCCTGTTTTCTCTCTGTCTCTCTCTCTCTCTCTTTTTTCCCCTCTCTTTTTTTTCCCCTTTTTTCATTGTATTCCAGTTACAGGGTAAACAACATTAGATTCACAGAAAAAGAAGTAATAGACTTAGCTCAAAGACTTACAGAGAAGACCCAGAAGCTTATTTTATATTCCCAGGTCATCCAAGCCTTACCTACCATCAATCAGAAAAGCAGCAAATGAAGAAGATGAGAGGTAGGAAGCAATCATCTTATTTATGATTACTAGTAATTGATTCCATCACTACTATTACTGACACTAAAAACAGCTAATTTTAATTAAGCTAATTTTAAGCTATGTGCTAGATTCACAGACTGACTCTCTCTCTCTCTCTCTCTTTCTCTCTCTCAGCCACAGTAACTTATTACTAGGTATATTTGGAGATAGGCTAACATCCCCTTTTTTCCCATTGACTTCAAACATAGTGGCTATATAAGGTCTAAAGAACTTCAAAACTCTTTTTTCCTTGGAAACCTGTTTGATAACTTTCTATTATAAACATCTGAGACATTCTAAAGGAAACCATACTGCTGCTCAGAATTGTTTTTATGTATCAATATTTCGGCAATACAAGGAGCAGCATGTCCTATTGATAGAGAAAATATTGCAGACTTCCTTGCAAATTCTTAGCTAAAAAATTCTGATTCAGAATTCACTAGAATGTCAGATGAAGGATAGACTTAAAGTTTATGGGTCCAAAGCCATATCAGCCAATGCTGGGAGGCGGTAAGGACCAAGTCCCATTGCACACTGGATAAATGCAGCTGTTTGGTCACTCCCAAAGGGTAGCTGGCTGGAAAAATTGTGTGGTAGAGCTTTGGTCTCTCTTACTGTATCTCCTGAGTTACATTGTCAGCCTCTTCAATTCTTGAATTATCTTAGTATAATGTATTTATTCAATTCATAATTTCATTATACATGTAACCCTGGAGCCCAGAATTGGGACTCATGCATCATGCCTCGGACCTCATGAACTTGGGTTAGCTGCTAGAGATAAATAGTGCTGGTAAGATGCTAGACAGACAAACCAAAAAGAGAACACAAAGCACTGTAAAACATTAGGATCTTCCCACTAACTGTTGAGAACAAAGAGATTTCTGAATGGAGAAATGGGGCTTCTCGTGCATTTCCAGAGAAAACTATGGCTCACAGTTTATGGTTTCTGTCTGAGCCAAACTCTACCAAAAGCAATGAGAACATCGTCATTGGAATGACAATTTTAGATCAAACCCCAAGAGAATATAAGAAAAAGAGCCTTTGCAGATTAGCCAGATTGCTTGCAAGAATCTTTCTTGAAAATGAGGAAGATTCACCCACTAACAAATCAAAAATAATGCTAGAAATTGACTTTGTAAAAGTAGAAAGTTTTTAGCTTTTTCTGATTACAAAACAACAGGCAGTATAAAAAAATTCCTCAGGATTGAGCTATATTGAACAGCTCAAGCTGATAAGAATTTCTGTCAAGATATAAAGCATTCCTACTTTTTTACTAGACAAAACAAACATTATAAGACCACCTCAACTAACAGATATTTCCTTGGGAATTAGAAGTGTTTTTGACATTTAAGTCATTAGGAAAAAAAAAGTAAAAATAAACTACATAATCAGACAATATTAAAAACTGAGGTGATAGGAAAGGAAAATTATTGTTGAGAAGGATTAGTGATGAGACAAAATGCCTACGCTTAGGGATCACTGAAGCTATATGTTTAAAAATGACATGCTATTTTACAATTTACAAATAAATACATAAACACATTTAAACTACCAATTCTGGGACAAGCTAAACTTGTTAAAAAAATATATTACCAAATCAGCAAGAAAAGTACTGCTACGAAAACAGCAAACATATTTATAATGTCAGATATAAGTGCTGAAAAGAAAATGGAAGTGTTAATAATATAGCTAGTAGAGGAACATACACAGTAAAAAATAGACATGTTTATCTGAGCACCAACAATGTAGTTTATGATATACTGTATCTACTGAGCACAAAGTGTGAAAAGCTTTGGGGGAGCTGATAATATGAAATACGATTAATCAACAAACAGCTAGAAAAGCATCTGCTATGTAAAATGTCTCTAATACAACATGAAATAAATTGTGATTAAATAAAATAAAGAGTAGAATTCAAAATGCTAGCATATGGAAAGTTAAATAAAAATGAAATGCAAGGAGGTTCCTGAATGTGGATCAAAGCAAAATTACTGGTACTGTTTCTTAGTAGGGAGACCAAAACAACTGCATGGCAATGAAAACTTAAGTTTAGCACAACTGACAGTTTAGCACTCTTTTTCTAATACTAGGACATAAGCCATGCACCCTGAGCCAGAAAAACTCAATTACTTCTAAAGCAGATATTTATGGCCAATAAAAGGTGTTGCTTAAAAGAGAAATCCAGTTATCTGAATTCCTCTTACTTAACTGTGCGTGCCAGTGCAGTAATATTCAGCTGCATAACTAATCATGTATATCATCCCGTTACGTTAACTATGCATAAGCTTAATGTGAAATGTATGCTGTGACCTATGTATTTTAAAATTTGCTGTCTTCAAAATAGTTAGCAAAAACTCTGATAATACCATCCTTACCTATATGTTATTAGAATATCTATTTTGCTAGTTTCATGGGCCCAAATGAACAAGCATTCACATAAATCATTGCTTTCAGTCAATCTTTTGGTTCTGGCAGAAGAATTAATGTGCATATACTGCGGCTTATAAGTAAACAATTAAAAAATTGAGAACATATTTCAGATTAAATCAGTTTCGTAACACAGGATTAGCCTCTCTGTTTTCAATGGCAGAGTAAGCCGTACATATTGAATATAGTTCAAAACTTGGAATAATCTAAGAGATTTGGACAGAGAATTGTGCTTTGAGTCACCCCCCAAAACTTCAGGATTGTTCAGGACTGTTATAACAGTAATTATTGCAATTTGGGGAGTTCACCATGCATAATTCATCAGAGCATGATTATAAAACCATTGGATGCCTTAATATAAAGTGAGAAAGTCATGAGATAAGAGAAGAAGAAACTACTTTCATCTACTTACCTAACTAACCAAAACAAGTCTTTAAACCTGATGCTCAAAGCACTGTCATGAAATGCTGTAGGACAGTGTGGCATCCAAAGACTGGCAAAACCACTTCAGTTTAGCTTCTCTGCTAGGTGTGGATTTGGAAAACACAACTTTCCCAAATGCCAGCCAAAAAAATGAAATATTGATGCTAGTTCTTCAAAATAGTCGGAGAAGATCATTGTTAACAACAGCTTCCTGGTGGTTGAAAATAAGAAGGAATGACAAAAGGGCTTTTGCAGCGACAAGGGATGGAAAGATGAAATGAGACTTGTGTCTAGTCAGACATAGACAGAGACTTAGACCTAGTCAGACATAGCCAGATGGGTCTCACTTGAAAGGAGGAAATGAGTGGGATTCTCTGAGTCATTGCAGGAGGGAAGAATCTTGCAATGAACATCAAAAACTCTTCAGAAAGCTGAGGAAGAGGGAAGAACAGATGTTCTGTCTGTGCTTAGTAAAGAAGAGGAGATGCTATTTATTTATCCTAAAGGAAGCTTAAAAGAATGTTAGTCAGCAAGGGAGGGCTTGGAAGAACAGGCTCTTCCTCATACTGGGGAGAGTTTACATCAGGTAATTGACTCTCCTCTAAAATAGAAGGGGCTGAATCTATACAGCTTAGATTTAGATAACCAAAGTTAGGACAAAAGAAGCCTAGCTCGTGCAAATCACAATCCTGTTCACAAATGATGATAATATTTTATAGAGTGTTTCAGACCCATGTGCCATTGTATGACACAACAGTGTGACAGATATGCTCCTTCCCTAGCTCAGCCTGGCTTCTCACATGTAGCCCTAATCAGGTGTTAACTACCACATTATCTGATCCTGGTAGTTGCCTCCCTGGTTTCTTCCCTCACCCAGACATTAGCCATCAATAACAGTCCTGAAGGTCTATCCTGATGGAGAGACAAGGCTAACTGTGAGTACACCAGCCAACAGTCATTT
>JAUBNY010000980.1:362260-385335 GCA_032275445.1 Crypturellus soui | reverse complement strand
TGTTCCCATGTTCCCTATGTTCCTGTTTCTGAATTCTATATTAATTGGAAGAAAAAGAAAAAAAAAGAAAAGAAAAAAAAGGAAAGAAAAAGAGAAAAAAAGAGAACACCTGAATCTGAGATAACTAGGAGTTTTGTAATGGCCATCTGAATCCAGCTATATTTTGCTCGAAATATAGCAGTTTCTCTTATTTTTATTAAGGTCAGAAAATCCTTAAAGAAAAGGGTTCTTCAGTGGGGCAAATCAGATATAGGGAAAATAGGATATGTTAATTGTGAGATAAACTTGGATTTTATTTGAATAAAAAATATTGCTGGAAAATAGATAATATCATGATGTTCAATAAAGTTAAATAATTAGCAACTAAACTGAAAAGAATTCCTAGACCCTCTCATGATTACCTTACTGTCACATCAACTTAACAGCACATAAATTTTACCCAAACTTATCTTTTAATTCTCCATTGTGGCTCTTGGAGCATACAGTTTGAAAATGAAGCATGCCTAGAAAAACCATAGCAAGCAAGCCAATTGACAAGGCAATGTGAAAATATATTTCTTAAACCAGGATATACCCTTCTATCCTTTGCATCTTGTTCTGCAACCTCTAAATCACATTATCTTCCCACACTTATTGGTAGAATAAAGCATTCTTCAATTTATACATTACTTTTGAGTTTAGTGGTCTGCTTTTCATTTTGAGAGTTATGAAAGAAGATGAATAAAGTTTTGTTGAGAAAGAAAATGGAAGATTTCAATTTATACTGTTATTTTTCTCTGTCAGAGAAAATATTAGCAATCAAATGCATGAAGTACAGTTATTTTGATATCTTAACATTATTGGTTATGTAGAGCCACAAAAGAATGTGTCAGAGTATATTCTAAAGGATACTGGAACTGGAATATATTGAAAAACTAACAATTTTCAATTTCATAAATGTTGAACATTATCATGAGGTAATGTAAGAGGTATTCAGCTTATTTGACTTATTAAAATATCGTTTCTTGGTCTTCAGTCTTTATGCTAACCATATTAACAACTGCTTCTCATGAAAAATCTAGGAATGCTTTCCAGTATGTAGTAGGTATAGAAACTGAGAAATATAATAAGAGTTCTAGGAGATTATATTTTTAATAAAGTAATGTAATAGAGTACACATTATGAAATTATAACTGGAAATTGAAATAAAAGATATAGATGTTGTCAGGAAATACTAAAAAAAAAAATCTAAGGCAATTTTAAAACACACGCTAATTCATGTGGAATATTTTGTTCATAAAAGTCAGAAAGCTACTGAGCAGCTAAGAGTCTCTCTATTGATTCTTAGATGAATCAGATCAAGTCCCTGGTGAGAGTTAGCTTAACCAACAGAGGTGAAATTTATCACCATAAAAGGGTGTGTTACTCTTTGCCCTAAGACAAAAGAAGAAATAAGAGCAGAGCTATAGACACAATTAAATTAGATTTGGATTTTATAATGGAGGTCTGTATCATAGAATCACAGAAACACAGAATGCCTGGGGTTGAAGAGATTTCTAGAGGTCATCTAGTCCAACCCCCCTGCACACGCAGGGTCCCCTAGAGCAGAAGACCGTAATATAAAAAAGAAAAATTACAGAGAGAAGACAAGGAATGGCATGGGACATATGCTGAGGAAATGTTCATGGTAAAACAATAACTTTGTACTGTAAGTATTAAAGTACAGTCAGGCCTATCATGACCCAAAGCTTCACTATAATTTATTTCCACTAGTCCCATCCCAAACCAACATACTGACTAAAGCTGTAAATGTATGTATATTATTTTGGAGTGTTTCTTATTCTTTTTTTCTAAGTATAGGAGAGGAAAACTAAATCAGCTGGGGTTTTATCTGTCTTTGAAGAAAAGGAATGAAGCCTGACTTCATTGCTGTGAAGCTGCAGTGGTCATTTACATGTGCAGAAATCATACACTCACTGTGTCATGTGTCTGCATAGTCTTGAAAATAGAAAAAGAAAAAAAAGTGCCATAAAATGGCATTGGCCTACATACAAGAACTAGTTTGAACCTCGAAAACACAGATCGAAAATGTTTATTATAGAAAAGATATTCTCACAGATGTGAGAAACACTGAAGTCTAGAATTGCTAACTGCTTCCAAACCAGACCTTACTCCAAAGACCACATAAAGAAACATAAAGACAGAAAAACATGGTGTTGCTCTAAGGACTTTTCATGCATCCTGACAAACACACTACTTTACATTACCATCACACAATTTTTGACACCTCACACACCACAAGGAACAGTGAAGTCAGGCAATTCAGGCAATTGCTGAATTTTTTTAGTAAAATCTCAGGTGGGACTCTGTAGGTGGAAACCTACAGAGACTATTTCCTAACAATCACACTTGTCTCAATTTCTGTTCCATCCACACCTCTGAAAAACACCTGATTTTAGCAACTCTTCTTTGACAGGAAGTATCACAAACATCTTCATGATCCTCACACAGATCATTATTACCCCATTTTTCAGTAGTTAGAGTCTGTGTAGATATCAAGTTATAATTTTCTCTCATCATAACAGTCAATCTTCTCTTAGCCAGTGCTGGTAGAAGAATCAAAAATAATGAATATGCCTTATCATGAATAAACTATCATGTTTGTTGAATAATAAAAGTTAACATACTGCAAACAGACTGGCCACAATCAGTGAGAAATTCAGCAGTACCTTGATATGAGCAACAACCTTAGCTAAGTAAATGAAAAAGGGTTAAGAAATTTCTTGCAAAATTAAGATAGTAGAACATTCTTTTAAAACCAAAACTGGGTCAGTAATGTCACTAACACATTATGAAAGTTCAGTCTTGCTGCAATTCTGTTAAAGGCAATAAAATTACACTAAAGATTAATTTGCCTAATTATGTCTTTTATTGTGATCACCTGAGACCTCACATTTTAATTGCAATTCATGAAATTTTAATAACTAGGGGTTGAGAGGAAGCTGTGAACTTTCTAGACTACTTTGGGTATTTAAAAATTAAAGGAGTATGTTCCTTTCATTTGATTTTTCAAAGTTAGGAAAGCAAAAGCAGTGGATCAGAGGTTATGGATAATCATTGTTGGCCACTCTTTTTATCTGACAAGCGGCTCAAGAAATTTGTTCTAAATGGAAGTTGGCTTTTTCTTAGAATTCATAGTCTGCAGTTGCCTTTTTTGTAGTCAACATCATTAAGTAGTATACAGACACATAAAAAGTATACAGACACCTAGGAAAGAGAAATCAAATGCATAAAATGTGAATAACTGAAAAGTCAGCAGTTATGCAGAAAAAGCTTTGAAGTTTAAAGCAGATGTTGTATCATTATAAATGTTAACAATGACATGCTGTGACATAGAAAGTAAATAATATTCTGGTATATTTAAAGGGAATGTTACATATGAAACATGAGATTATTCCTTTTTGTTCAGTTCTGGATTAGCACTCCAGTGTAATAAAAGATGCATACAAACTGGAGAAAGTTCACATGATAAAAGATTAGAAAATCCAATGTATGCCGGAAAGCTGAAGAAACGGAACTTCTTTCATTTAGAAAAGAGAAATATGGGAAATGATGGAGGAATATTTCAGCTATCTCAGTAGCTGACAGTTATTGTAAGAAAAGGGTGATAAGCATAATTTCCTTTCATAGAGTTAAAAAAAAATTAAAAAATAAGACATCCCTTCAAGAAAATCTGCAGTACTTGTAAATGTGTTTTCTAAATATTAATTTTTATTTCACTTATGCAAAAGATAGGATTTCATGACATAATTCTGCATTTAAACTTAATGAGATTATATTTTAATTGTTAACAAATTAACTGATTTTAGCAATTTAAGATCTAACCTTTTCTCAAAGACTGAGACAAATGGCATGCATGAAAAGGCTTGAAACGTCTTTATATCCACCTAGACTTTCTTGGAAAAGAGATCTAATGGTCTCTAAGACTACATGAAACTTGCAGACTCAGTGTTAAGTATTCCTCAGTGCCTAACTTTTGTTTTCTAATTGTATTACTAAGAAAAATTAACGGCCTATGCTATCTGGGAGTAAATCACAAACTTATTGTATACAATCTCAGCCCTACCATGCTTGTGTTCGCTGAACAGTGTAAGCCTGTATTTTTCTCCTGCTCATAGTTTTGATCTCTCCCTTTCACAGCAATTCTTTAGTATACTATCTGATTTGCCTTCACAAATGCTGCAGAAAGGGAGATCATCACTTCCCTTTATCTTCTATACTTTTTAAAGTAATGTAGCAGGTTTAGCCTTTGTGACTACAAGGACACACTGCTTCAGCATTCTGTCCACCAGGACTCTTGGTCCCAGATTGCAGAGCTGCTTTCTCTAACAGAACAGCTGGTGACCAGCCAGCTATAGTGCTGGAGATATAACATTCCACAAACAGGATTTTGTATCTCTCTCTTTTGAACTCCATGATTCTACCCATTCCTGCAGTTTTAAAGTTTGGCTATGATTAAGTCAGCAGGTAATTTATCAAATGTCAAATATCACTAGTTTCCTTCAGTCCAATGAAGGAAATTATGCCCTTTCCTTACAATAACTTCCAGCTTTATTTCCTTTAGCTTTAGCTACAAGAAAACCTGAAATATTCCTCCCTCACGTTCCAGTTTCCTGATAGGACACCTGGAGCACTTCTCAGGTGTAGGAACCTGTGTAAGAGCTCAACCTTGTAATTCAAATGACTGACCCCATTTTTTCTTTTCAGTATCCTCTATCTCTGTTTCTTATTTAGTCATAGGCAACCAGGCAGAACCTATATGTACTCGTACCTTAGCAGAACTATTCATATTTTAGTTTATAATTATCTCTGCATCTATACTTCTTTCAAGGTTTGTACCTTTGAGGCTTTGGATCTAGGAATAATGTGCAAATCCTTGATGAGCCAGAACAATCTACTATGAATACCTTAATTAATGATATTTTTGGTTCCTTAAATCTAAATATATAAGGACTCATAAAAGGGTTCCTTCTCAGATGACAAATTATCATCTCAGTATAAAGGCATGATTTCTAAGGAACCTCTAAGATTGTACTTTTATTGTACAGGCTCCCTGACTTGCTTGGAATGAAAAGCAGAGTTGAGTACGCTCCAGGTTACAACTTCCTGTCATTCCATCATTTGGGATTAGACATCTGAAAGCAGTGTAAAGATCGTCTACTAGGAAATATATTTTAGAGAGATGAGATCTTCTAAGAATGCAGAAAAAAATCTTGTCAGGAAAAAAAATCTAATATATGATGACAGTTTCTTATAAAACAGGTGACCTGTTCTTATAGAACAGGTTTCTTATAGAACAGGTAATCTTTGGTGAAATTCACCAAAGATACATTTTCGTATTAGAAATTCTGCCCTGTCTGAACACTATAGTGCCTTTTTTTTTTTTTTAGTAACTAAAGGATTTGTTGTTTTTTCTTTCTAGGATCAATACTGTAAATATGAAGAACTTGAAAGCTCTTCGAGTTCTTGAAATAGTCTCCCCAATATAATTACAGCTTTTTTGAGGGGTTTTGATTGTAGATTTTTTATTCTGTTAGACATGAAAAGTTATGTATATTATATGTATGTATATATATATGGGTGTGTGTATATATATATATATATATGATATTTTATTGATCAGATGAGTTTGCAAGTGGGAGGTTAACCTGTATTAGATTTGTTAAGGAATCATATCCAGTAGTCCCTGAGATTCCTTAGGCTGCAGACAGCATAAGAAGCAAGGTTTTTAAAAGCACTTATGCTTCTTGCATTCTATAGGCATCCATCTGCATAAATACAGCATCGTCCAATTTATGCTGTTTTATCATTGACCCAGCTGCCATTATAATCTTATGGATTTTGAAATCAGGAAACAAGTAAAAAATGGGATTATTCCAGTGTGTGTTTACTCAGAGCCACAAAAATAGTATATCATATAGAGAACACTTAGTGCCTTACACCATTATCAACCATGACCTAACTATTCCCCAAACCAACACTTTAAATTCTTTTAAACTGAAAATAGTTGTGAAATCTCATTTAATTTAATGGGTGGAGGACCAAGACGTTAGGACGTGCTTCACAGAGCAGCTTTCACCTTTCTGTACTCTATGAGATTTTTGTTTACTCTTTTCCTTAAACCTATTGTAGTTCTGCTTTTTCTCTCTTAGCATTATGAATAGCTTTTCTGCAAAATAAATGCCTTAAATCTCATTTAAAAATTAAAGCAGCATCTAAAGAAAAAAAAAGGACTTGCACTTATTTGCTCATCTGTCTCCAATACTCCATTAAAAAAAAAAAAAGAAAAAAAAAAGAAACCTTCCCTTTAAAAATGTCTGTTCTATCAAGGTAATTTATTATTCATTATCCTACTATCTTACTCTTGAACTTAGGTGCTATTGCAGATGTGAGAGTGCACTGAATTACAAAAGAACAAATTATTCAATTGTTTATTCTGTTTAAAGTACAACATATTCCTATCTAAGTGGAGACTCTATTTTGCTCCTGTTTATTCCTGCCAAGACTCAAAATTGCATTGAGCTGATGTAACGGAGTAGAATTTGGACCAACTGAACTCATCTGCCATGGCTTCATCGAATCTAAGTAGCTAAAATTATCATTACTGAGAACATCCAAAATAGACCATGAATCTAAGCAGAAAAGGTCATTCTTAACATGTTTTCTGATTTAAGCATCTAACGGATTAGAGAGGCAGCTGGGCAGAGTGAAAATATTTGTTGATATGCCAGAATAAAATGGATGTCACCTGAGCTCTAAAATAGATCTACTACTTTATTCCCAGAATCAACTACTTTATTCCCAGAATCACTTTCCTCTAACCTCTAACATGTAAAAGCTAGACAGATAATAATGAATTTTTGGTGAGGTGAAATAGTTTCTCATATTGAAGTATACACTCAGTCTGTTAAAATCTGATATTCAGGATACTGTGAAGACTGATAGAAGTTCAGCTTCTCTCTATCAATATATTAGGAATAGGTAAGTTAGGTCAGAGCTGTTTTAAATATACTAAATTCCTACTCTGATGCTTTTATTTTCTCTCTGTAGCTGAACTTCCTTTTACGGAATGTACAGATGTTTCAGCAACATAAGTTCAGGACAGTAATGGCTTTTTAAATATACACTAGTCAGCTTATAATTAGAATGACAAATAGTGGCATTTTAGCTTCTGCCTTACAATTTTTTAACAGTTTGGCAAATTAACAATGGAAACAAAGATTGCTTTCTACAGAGATTTATCTGATACACTTTAAAGCAGGCAGTTTCTCACTCAGACAAAAGCCTCAATATGAAATCATTACATTAGCTTTAACATGAAGTCCAAAGTTTTAATTTGACTTGAACAATATAGGCAACAATCGTTAACAATAAATACATCCTGTGACCAGAAATCAGTTTGATCCTGAAAACCTGCAGTTTGCATTTTGTTACAGCCTTGTATCCTATTATTTGGTAAATAATTGATTTACAGGATAATTTAAGCATTCATCACAGCGAAACGGAAAACCAATTATACTATATTACATCAAACTCTTTATTACTTTAAACTCAGCTATAACTTGCACTGAGTTCCGATTCTGACTGACTTTGATCAAATAATGGCTTTCAAAGCAAAGATGTTATTGGTTCCATTTATATTAGGCAAAAGATTTTTTCTGCAGTGGTTAAAGTCTTCATTTCTTTTAAATATTGTGAAGGCTGTAAAAGAATAGTCTGTTTCCAGGATTCTCACAATTCCAATTTATCTTTAAATGCATAAACTCAATACATAATTACAGCTGTCTGTGGATAACAAAATGCAGGTCATTTAGTCTTTGGAAATTTAAACAGTGCCATTATTTCCACAGTGTCATCTTTGCAGCTTCCCTTGCAAATTATTTGAAAAGCAGAAGGTTTTCTTAATTTTCTTGGCAAAAAGACAGCAAAGTAACAAAGTTAGTATGGTGCAGGTAGCACCATACTCAGTGACTAAGTTACTTATTTTGTAGGTCAGTTGCTTGTAGAAATGGGAATTTCAGTATGTGATAACAGTGGACAGAAATCAGCAGTTTTTACTAAATTAAATAAAAGGCTATCAATAAGTTAATAATTAAAGAGGAAAAAAAAGAGTAGAGAGAGACCTCAGGGCCTGAGAGGGGCAAAGATACAGCAAATAGGAAGAGGGAAAATTGGTATGGTGATAGTTTAAATTGTCTGAGGAGCGTGATGGCAGTACTGGTAACACACTGGAATGCATTTTTGCTGGAATTACTATAGGTTCAATTCCTTTGTTTAGCAATACTGACAAACTAAATGTTCAAAAGTCATTAACTTAGTCCACATTCTCAAAAGTTCAAGGGTTGGAGGAAACTTCAATTTTGTCCCTTTGTTGATATGTTTTATGATAAGAGCTTTTTGTTATACTGTCACATCATTTTTTCTTTTCCCACAGGACATAATGATAAAATGACCCAGCATTAGAATGAATCTGAACTGTGCGGCAACAGAAGCTGTTGCCTGAAAATCCATTGCCTCATGTATAAGAGGAAAAGAAAGATTTAGAATGAGTGAAAGAAATATTTCTGAAAGAGAAAAAGAATAATGTACCCAGTTATGACAGCTGAATATTTTCTCAGATGTATGGATCATTCCCTGCTGTACAACTCCTGTGAACATCACTTGTACGTTACTTTTGTTCCTGGGTCAAAAATCTTATGAAGGGAAAATGCATGTTAGCAAAGATATCATGCACTCTTTATGAACATTAGTTCCAAAATATAGTAAATTAAAAAAAAAAAAAAGGAAAAGACAAAAAGGGAAAAACAATCAGCTTTTTGTGATATATTTGTGCCCATATCCCTGAAGTCTACACAGATTGCTCTCCTTGTACAATTGCACTCAGCATGTGCTTGACAGACAGAATGGATATTTTGCAGAAGCAGTAGCTAATTCATAGTGAAGTGTTGATGTATGGGGTCGCAGACTACTGCTTATGAAATTAGTTATACTGGAAATCAAAATCAGACTAAATGAGACATGGAAAGTGAAGAAAACTCAGGGGACTATATAGGCCCTATTACTGGCATAGCTAGTTTCTTCCATCCACCCTTCAGTGCACTATATTCCATTTCTTTCCTGAAGAAAATCAAATACGAACTACATATTCAAAAGGGAGATCCAAAAGAGAGTGTAAAAATCAGATGTACATTTCTTTGTGTACATACACATTCGCATTCTATTTAATAACTATATTCGCGTGCAATCTCACCATAGAAATTCAAGAAATAATTTGCATTATAGTATATCCCTCTGACTATGAGTCTTGCTCACATTGACACAGATACTTAATAGCATACACTATAATTAATCATATGGAAATTAGTAAGATATATGTCTCTTGTTATTTAGTTTCTTAATTATATATATATACATATAACAGAGTATTTCACTAATAAATTATTTTTATTAATAATTCTACGAAAAAGTGTTTGTGATGGTACTTTCCAGCGTTTATTCTGAAATATTTTAAAAATGTATATTCCAAATTGTAGGCAATATTAACTGAGAATGCAACCATACCAGATAAAATCGTCAAGAAATAAATATAAAATACAAACTTAGAAAATATACTTCTGCCCACAAATATTATTTCTATGTACCTTCCATCCAAAAAGACCATCCCTACAAATAGCCACAAGCATTGATTGCTGCCTGCTTCAGAATACTTTGGATTAATTAATACAGATTGGGGTTGATGAAATGAAAGGTGTGGTTCCTGGGGCCCTGTCCCAACCTCTTCCATCTATATTTTGTTTACATTTCTAAAGTAGTTGGTTTTGAATTCATTTAGAAAAAAAGCAACAAATAAAGTTTCACCTCTAAATTCATACCCAGACTGCAAGATATATAGTCCAGTTAATGTACATTATGCATGCCATACTTTATTGTACAAAAAATGGAGTACAAAAAAAAAGGCTTCTGAATTTTATGCAATTTAAATTTCTGTGCATCTGCAATCTGCAGCAACATATTGATTACTAGACTGCAAATACAGCCTTCAGTTAACGTCAAAAATTATAGTTATATTAGTGCTCTACATGAATAAAAAAAAAAGAAAGAAAAATACACCTGCCATGTCTTCTGTATATACCCAACTGCAGATTGTGAACTCAAGACAGAAAACTGGCATATAGTTTATGTATACATGACAGATAAAGTCATTGCTTTTTTTCCCCTGGTGTTTCTTGAATTTGTCAACATCACTTCATATTAATAGACAACCTCAGTAAGTTTGCCCTTAACCATATCAGAAAAGACATCTGGGTGATTAAACTGAACAAAAAGGTCAGTGGGATGATAAATAGCTGAAGACAGGATGGCTTAGGAACAGCCAGAAAGTAATTTAGAGGTTAATTCCTTAAGTTCTTGTTCTCAGAAGCATGTTCCCATTTTATTCACAAAGCAGAACGTATCTCTTAGCACTGAACAGAAGGATGATCATTAGGATGAGGTTGTATGTCAAATGAAGACTCCCTGCTACGTCTACTGACCCAGGGAACCATTAAGCAGCACCATAGTGTCAGGAAAGCCAAGAAATCTGCAGATGATACAGAACCTTCCTTGCTCACGTGCAGGTTAAAAGCAGTGAACACAATCGGCTTCAGGGTTTTCTCTCAGCTGCAGAAGAAATCATTGACTTCAGCTGCAATAGTCAATCACTACCATTTAATCCTGTCTCAGAATTCAGATGAGTTCCCAGGTTCAGTGTACTAGATTAGAGCTAATGAAGACACAGAAATCCTTCTACAGGAATATGCAGAAAACAGAGCTACACCTTTTGTTCTAAAACCATTCCTGAATCAGACACTCTTTGTATCTGAGGATTCTAAAACCACTACCACAGTGCCAGCTTCCAGTAATATTTATCTTATTGCAAGATTAACCTCTAATTAATCAGCTGTACAAATATATTTTACATGCACAGACTCTATCCTGATGATTTTTACCAAGACATATTGGAACTAATTTAGCAATTAAATTGTATTTCTTTGAAATCTTAATATTAAAAGAAGGAGCATTTCTCTTGCATTAATGTAAAGTAAGAATGCCCAGACAAGGAACAATCCCTGGCCCAATATTCACACAAGCAGAGAAGCAGCATAACTTATTTAGTTATTTAGAAAAATAACATGTGATAAAGGAAAGAAAGGAATTTTATAGAATATGACCATGAAACACTTTTATGAACATAAGATCAGTAGTTTTTGAAAGACAGAAAAATAAAGGTTTATAAGAAGTGTTTAGAACATTTTATTTGATAGCAACCATCTGAATTACTCTTTAACCTTCATGAGGTATTGATTTGTATTTCACTAATGCACCAAGAGAAGGGAGAATGTTCAAGCAGCAATACATCCTAATGTGCTTTAAGAATAAAATCCAAGGTAATTATATGGTTGAAAGTGTAACATAGATCATTTATTACTATCCATATGCATGCAACTATGATTATGCAACTAGAGATTAATTCTAGAATTTCTCAGTCAGAGGACTAGTTGTGCACTCTCTGTGAATATCTGAAGATCTTGTTTTTTATCCTTCAACTTTCTGGAAACATCACTGTAATCCTGTGTCAGTCTTACTGAGTATACAAGTGTGTTCAAAGTAGCTTTTTCCTTATTCATTAGGCTTGCAAGACTGTGAACTTGTCTATGTGGGTTGTCTTTTGCTTCTTATATGTAAATCTACCTGTGTGCAAACATCGAGAAGAGAAGAATACTTTAAAGAGGATGGCTCCTTCAGAAGTATTTCAAATATATAAAAAAGAAAGGGCTAGTTCTTTACTATTACTAATTTTCTTCACTGCATCAGAGCAAAATACGTTCTGAAGGAGAACCTTTTTAAATTTCTTTTATGAGATTGGATCACAGATTCAGAGAGCAATGATGTAGCACAGAGTTTATTGAATATTCAGTATTTTTATTGTTTTGCTGTTGCTCAAAGTAACCTTTGAATTTCCAAGATGTCTGTATCACATGTGCACTAAACAAGACTGCTCCTGCATTTTATATAGAAGATTGCACCTCCTATAAAGAGATCTAGTGGAACATCCTGGAATACATTTGCCACAAAACTTTTGATTGACGATGCCTTGTTTATGCAGAGAAGCAGTTACTTCTCCACTGTGCCTCTTGTGTAGCCTTCTGCTTTGTGAAGGGAAAGCGTTTACTTCAAAGGAGTAGATAATTCTGGAGTATCTGAACACAGCAAAAGTACTATCACTTCATAGTCCTATACCACAATATGTACCTGATAATTCATATAATGCCCTTAACTTGCTTAGTTTTTCTTACAATTTCTTACCATTGTTCACTATTATATTTTAAGGAACACTATACAAAACAAGAAACTTTAGGAGATACTTGACCTCAGGTAACAACAGTCTAGCAGGCAGAGTTCAAGGCAGAGGAATTTGCTGTTGAGAGTTCTTAGAAGGTAGCTATTTTTGGTAAAATCTTCTCCATGTATATGTCTGTCTATAAACATTTCAATTAAGATTCAAGTTTCAATTGCTGATGTTCCCTGGTCTTTTATTGTGTTAAATATTTTCTAGCTGTTATTTTATTTACTCTAAAATGCCTCAAAACATTTTGTGTCTTTAATCATGTTTTTTCTTTCTTTCTCTCGGCATTCTGGACTGACTTGGTTTTCTTTTTTTCCCCTCATTACTACATGTGTCCTTTCAAACAGTTCCAGTACTGAAACAAAAAATGAAGGAAAAACTCCTAAGTTTAAAGCTCTCTAATGGCAGAATCGCCTTTGATACAACAAGAAGCAGCCTTTGTCTATTATCGATGTGATCATCCTGCAGTAACACTGAGCAAGCTTTTGTCCTACTTTTATAAGCAAATATCATTGCATAGCACTCATACTTAAGACTAAATGTTTATATATGTTCCAGGCTGATGCAGCTTAAGAAATATTTCCATGAGAGCTACTCATGTTCTATGAAATTCTCGTATTGTTTCCTATAGCTGAAGTTATTCAGTGTGTTAAGAAGAGTTTCAGCTAAATGGAACCACTACAGTACAAATTATTTTTAAAACCAGGAAAATGCATACTTTTCCCCCAAGTTTTGTTGTGAAAGATTGAGCCATGTAAAAAGCAAAAAGTAGTGACTGAACAGGGACCGTGGAGGTTTAATTTGTTCTATTAGGCACTGTAAATTCTGTAGTTTGAACAAAAAGTGATTGAAAGAAAATCCACATTATTTTCTGAACAGTGGTAAGGAAATGATTGGATTTTCAGCTTACCAGCCAAGCGAAAACACATTATAGATCTATCCAAAAGTGACTTCATTTTCTCATACAAATTAAAATCCAGGAATAAAATATACTGCTAGCATATGTTTTGTCTTCAAAATTAGTTTGCATTTAGTGAATTTTTGCATTTCCATTAAAAGTATGTAGAAATAAGGGAAGCAAAACAGTCTAATTTGCCCATCATTTGCCCCTTGTTGATGCTATGATAGATATCTATCTATGATAGATATGATATCTGTCTTATTTTCCAGACAGACGGACACATACTTTAGTAAAGAAACATACCCCAATGCTGACTATGGTTATAAAACTATTATTCCTCTTGCTTTTATTCAAGGAGATTGCTGGTTGCGAAATCATGCCATAAAATAGCCATGTGCTAATTTTGTCTTCAGTTTATGAACATTAAGTACTTGTAATTTAATTTTGACTATGACTTCTAGAAATTCAGATCACAAGAAAAATCTATTAGAATTACATATTCTGAATAAATATATTAGTGTTAATGAATTTGCTTTAGCACAAAGCTACGTATCAGCTTCTGATTTTCAAGCATATGGATTCAATTATGATCACATTGATGGTGAATTTTACTGGATTATTTTGTTCTTCTAATATACTGTATTGTAGAATTTAAGGAATAAAGTTGCTTAAGCATGTAAAATCAGTGGCATACATGAAGTGAGAAATCATGAACATATTGGCATCATTCATTTCACATTGGTGAAGAAGACTTTGAAACAGAATTTTCCTTCCAGAGGAAGACTTCTCATTGACTTAGCCACAGGCACAATTTCACATAGAAGAAAAAAGAAAAACAGGACAGAAATCTTCTGTTTAGGTTAGTTTACTTTTCCAATGACTTTCCAAGCAGAACTTAATTAAAGTACAATTTTCCTTGGAGAACAGAAGTACGTTAAATTTCACTGAAGTGAGAGGTCTGATGATAGTCATCATCCATGAGCACTCATAAACAAATAAATGTAGCATGTGATTTCCATTATACAGCTTACATTAATACAATTTATCTCAATGAACATCAGTACCTTGCAATACAGAGCAGAAACATCGACTAAACTAGCATAAATAAATAAGAATTATGACGGTCCTGATAGAGTAAAAAGCTTTCCCTAGATTTTGACAGTTCTGACACAAACAGAATTTGAGTGGGTCAAGAGCAGTGTCTGTTTAAACATAAAGCAAGGCTGATCTGAGTGGATTTGTGGATCAAATTTAATGGCTTGAACAGCTGCAGTTCAGTCTTTCATTTTTATGAAAGACTCTAAGTTATTAAAACTCCTTTCCCTTACAGATTCACCTAAATGTGGTTCATTAAATGATTTTTTTTTCAAAATCTGAACAGTTAATTCAGTTTGTTTTCAAAATACTTTCAAAAAAGTTTAGTTGTCTAAAAACCTCAATACTAATGTAGTGTGGAGTCACATCCATGAAAGTTAGTATCTTATGAAACAAAGTTAACCTGGCTAGATCACTCTTCCAGTTTGACCTGTTGAGTGGCCATTGAAATACTCCTGTTCCTTCCCTGCCAAAACCTTCCCTGTCATGTTGAAATCTAGTTGCATGAAAGCGGGTGACTACCAGTTCAAGTCTGCCTTTAGACTACTGCACTGAATGATGAATCACTATAGAAGACCAAGTATTGCCATAATAAACTTCATTTGCATCACACCAATATACAGACTGCATGTTGATCAGTATACTGTCAATATACACTGACTATTCATATTTGTTTCTTGTTTTTCTCCATGCAGTGATGAGATAGTCACATACCAGAAGCACATGGTGTATTCTCAAAGTAGTAATAAATCATGGAACATCTCACACCTTCCAGTTTACACATGCATGCCACATCTCCGGGGGATACATATCTCCATCCCTATGCAATGTGCTCTAGGTGTCCCTGCTTGAGCAGGGGCAGGTTGGAATAGCTAATCTCTAGAGGCTCCTTCCAATCTTAACCATTCTGCGATTCTGTGATTCTGTCAGCTCACTACTGTCCCAGGTATCTAGCCAATTACAACCAAAGGGAAACTCAAAAACAAAAAACCTTAAAAATTAGTCAAGGCAACAAAACACTAAAACATATTACTTCACAATACTTAAGATGATCTTTAGTTTTTTAAATTGGTATTGAAAGGTTACACAATAATCTTAGAAGAGGAATAATTTTAAAGGAATTTAATTAACACAAAACAATAGCAACTTTCACTAAATGCATTTTTTAAATCTTATTGCTAAGAGACTGACCTTTTATTTTGCAAGAAATTTTTTCTCAAATCAATTATGAATAATAGGCACTTGTATCTGAAATGAGAAAAATGGCATTTTGTTAAAATGATTTTTTCAAACATTTTTTCTTTAAAAGTTTCAGCAATTAAGCAGAACTAAAATGATTTTAAAATGAGAGTTGTGGCTTAGTAGCAAAAATGTGTAATTAAATTATGCCCAAGGGGAAAATGCACTGACAGAAATATCAGCAGACAATTCCATCTCTTGTGTCCAAGGAAGCCAGGCTTCCATAGACTGTTGGCAAAAAAAGCATGGCAGAAAGAATCATTACAGACTTCATAAATAAAATAGTTCTATAATACTAAGAAAATAGGAAAGCATCAATATACCATTTTCTGATCCTGTAGAATTTCATTTTGCTATGCAAATAATTATGTCTATTGGTTAGGCATCATAAACATAGTATTATAATGTCAGTAATTTAAGTCTACTGATCTATGTATCTTTCAGTCAAGCATCATACTGTACAAGAGAATTTGAAAGGCAGAACGCATAATGCTATTCAAAATTTGTGATCATTACTTTTGAACCCGAATTGTTGACAAAGACCGGCTTTCTACTACAGCTATCTTAATTCTCTATTTCCACCTTAAGGGATAAATAAGAAGTGGAGAGCATTAAGACATGAAATAAAAATATGGAATAATTCTCAAGACCTATTTATTGCTGCTTCCACAGAAATAGCTGTCAGAGCTACTGCATGGATGACACAAAAAGGGACAGTTCTGTGATATAGCATAACTTTTAAATATTATTCTTACAATGACCACCTTCATAATTTTCTTTAGATTTTTTTTAATTATCCATATAAAAATGTCCTTGAAAGCTCTTCCTGGTTTCACGATGTATCTCCAAAGTAGCCTATATACCAATAATTCCTGTAGGAAGGCTATGTTCAGCTAAACCTATCTTACACTGCAGTTTCCTGACAGATGCTCAAACCACAGTTATTCTCAAGGTCAGGTTAATCTGTCAGTTTCAGGCATTGCAAAATGTATCATATCTGATCGAAGAACTTATTTCATTACATTGTTCTCAGCTCTAGAGGTTTATTGCTGTAGTGCAGACACACACTTCCCCCAAATCACTTATCCATTACTGTAACTATTTCAGAACTGCAATCTCTTTGAATTCAAAGGCACAAGATCCCTTTTCCTGAAACACATCATTTCTTCACTCAGACTTTTTTCAGTTGATGTTACCAAAAAAGGAACTTCTAAATGCATTCAGCCAAATAATGTGCCATTTTGAAAGCAAATGTTTGCTTTTAATTTATTAGCACATGCTGACGTAAAATTGAAAGAGGAAAAAGAAATCAATTACAGGCCTTCTGAGCACAATAGTTAGAAATATTTGCACATTTTTCCCAAGCATGTTAGGTATTCAGGTATTGTCCTTTTTAAATCTGCTCTGAACTGCTGTCACTATGTTGAATATTTGCAGCTTATGAATAAAATCTTAAAATATCTCTATATTAATGGCGCCAATATTGTCAGACGGTATAATCCAGTAGCATAATTTAAGCTTGTTTTAGTGATTTAGCTATTTAGAATGTGAGCATGCTTCACAAACAGAAGTTTTATTACTGTAATAAACAAAATAATTATTTTAATTGTACCATCTTTTTATTTAGCTAACTTGCAATTCACTTTGAAAAAGCTTTGAGCATGGCAAAATTATTATCCCCAACTTGGGTCAATGTTTTATGCCTATTTTGTAGTAAATGTTGTCAACGTTTTTGTTTGACAATTATTTCACTCAGTCTCAGAAACATACCTCTCAAAAATGATAAAGATAAGGAAAATCCCAGGTTGCTTCCATGCTCAGAATCATCCTAATAACATGATTTGTTATACATCAGGCCCTAAGTCAAACTAAAAACCTACTAGAATCATTGTATGCAATTACATATAATCAGCTCTTTGGCACTGCAGGTGCTGATGACTTTGGTACCACTTCTTTCTCTTCAGTTCTTTTAACTTGGTAGCTGGGTTGTTCTTTTCTTAATTCTCTCCTGCCTCCCACAAAGACTGGCTCAATATGTCAAAGTCATTGAGATGAAAGCAGGAATGGCCAGATAACTGTTTTAGTGACTAGGCAGCATTATGGCATTCCTGTGGACAACTCATTGCACAGGCCTGTGAGCTGTCCAGATGACATTGGTCTATACAAATGTAGCAAAGAACATACAAGTAAGAGAAAGAAAAGCCATTCTGTAGAGTTGCGTATCTGATGAATTTTGCTTTCTAAAGAGATCATTTTCTCCAACAGATAACAACGAAAGAAAAACACCAAGCACAGCAATGCTTACACGATGTGATGGAGTAATCAAGACAGCTGGAATAAGTTACAACTAGCTAAATTATTTCTCTTTTCTCAAGACTTGTAACTAAACCTCATTAAAATCCATATTGTTTGGATATGCCTCAGAATTAGAGGCCAAGATAAAGTCCACTTGAACATGGAGTTCAGAATCTCCTAGCCAACTGATGATGCATAATGTGCTTTGTAATGATCTATACTTTGGCTCTGAAACATGAGAAAACGTTTCAAAATCTTTCTTTTTTCTTTTTTTTTATGAATAAGTGCAGCAATTTTTACTTTTCTATTCAAACTTCTCCAAAATTTGTGATTTATGCAAGAACAGCCAGTAAAAGATTTCTGTAGCACTGCCAGTGTATTAGCTGATGCAAAAACAAGAGAGAGGAAGAGTTCCCAAAAAAAAGACCTTTGAAAAAATGCATAAAAGAGAAAAAAAGAAAAAAAAATGTGCAATAAACATGGAAAGAGAAATTGTTGTAGGACATGGATAGAAAAATGTACAAATTCAGTTCTTTCTATTCTTTCATTCTCCTCATTATGAAAAAGAACCATTAAAAGAAAATATTTACAAACTGTAACAATGCTATATACTTGTAAAATCCTGGTTATTATACATATGACATATATAATCGCGGTATAGACATGACTTCAAGCATAGCTTTAAAGAAGCTTATTGAATTAGCAGACATATTTTCTTTCTAAATTATTTGTAATCACAAATTTATATAATTCCAGATTTTTGACAATCTGAAATAGCATTTTGATTTTCTCTACCACCTGGTCTTTATTTAAGACAGTATTCACATTCACATTCTAGTACTCACCTAACATCATATGGCTAATAAACAGAATATATATTTACAATTGGTTTTACATTGTTCTTTGCATATAGCCAGTGTAAGAAAATGAAAAGGCACTCAGCCAAAGAGTGTTCTCTGTGTAAATGAACTGAAGGAAATCAAACTGGGTTGTTGATTTGTTTTTTCTTTTAATGTAATCTCTTAGTGAGAGCTCATCTAATGAGTCAGAAAGCTTAGTCATGTCTCTGATGCCAAGATTTCATCAAAGAAGAGAGATCTAACAAAAAGGCCTTTGGCTAAATTGAGTTTTTGGGTTGCAGACTGTTTGCTGGTGCTGTTTTCAGTCTGAACTTTGCAAATTTTGCCTTGAGCAGCAGTCTGCAGTTTCCATAAACAGTCTGTGACTGTGCTCACAGTGCAGCCTTTCCAGGAAACACAGAGTATGTGGAGGGGAAGGTCAGGAAAGATTGACTGTGCTCACAAGTAGATTTTGGTCATCGAATTTCCTGGGATTTAGTATTTTAACTATGATTATGTTCTTGTCATCTTGTTTCTATAAAGAAGAAACCTGTTTAACATTCTCATTGCTTGAAGGTAGAATTTTAAAGATGAGCATCTATTCTGCATCGACAGTGTATGGAAACAGAAAAAGAAAAAAGAGCACAATCAGAAAATGGAAGCATATACATATACCTACAACATTGCTCCTCACCATCATGACGATATCATCTAGAAAAATTCATATATATTCTTAATGTTCACATGTGAGGAGTCATAATTTGACCTGAAACAATAAACTGATCAGCCGTCGATAGAAGTAAGATTTTTAAATATGTTTCTGAATAAGCCACTCTCAAAAAATGTAAAAGCAGCCACATGTAACAAGTGATCTAAACTTAACAGATTAGTTCATAAAGAGTCTAGATCCTCTAGATGCTTTCAAAAGTCAAAAGACTTTGTACATAAAATAAGATTGAATTTCATACCATTCTACCTATGCAGTCCTGAAGAAATCAGGAGGTAAGTAGCCTTTTATAAGTCAAAGCTTATTGTTAATAAAAGATAAACTACAAATATGTCTGATCTACTAGAGTAGCTCACTGTGAACATTTTGATAAACAAAGACAGACAAAGCACAGCACATCGCTGTGCCCCAGACACTTGTCTGCAGCCTCCTGGGTCTCATAAAAATCTGACAGATGGGAAGCCCTCAGGAGGAGAATAAATAAGGAGACAAGTGTTTACATTTTCCTCATCTTTCCTAGCATAGCACATAAGCAGTAGAAAGTCAGGTTCACTCCATATTATATATATGAGCAGTACTACACAATATAACCTTGGCAAAGAAAAGGAAATTAGACTATCATATCACCAGTTTAATCTTTCAGCTCTAGAAAGCATTTGAATACCTTGCTCTCTGTCCCTGATCATTATCCAAACAATAGCTGAAGATGAAAACTAATTTCCTCAGTCCCAAATCCAAGAGGTTCCTGAACTTGCAAGTACTCTTTTGCAGTTAACTGGAGTATGATTTAGTCTTTATCCTCTGCTAAACAGTGAACAAATATTCATATTTTTAAGGAGCCTTTTACATCAACAAAGATATCAAAAAGATCGAACTGTATGATTGGAATGCAAGGAACAGAATTGGATCAAGAAATTTCTGGTGAATTATGTTAAACTGTTAGCTGTTAAAATGATGTCATTATATTAAAAACTCCATTCATATCTACATTTGTATTTAATATGTTAATAATGTTATCAAATTTTGTATCTAAATTCATATTTGCTCTATATAATTTTTCAGGCAATACCAGTTGCACATATAAAATGGTAATTCTATAGACATAGAGTATTGTAATAATTTTGCTTTATGGCATTATTTTAGTTGTCTTTTTTTAGTAAATCTTATTTTGGCATTCAAAGTTGAGGAACATTAATTACTTATTATCAATATTAGCTTTAAATGAAGAATACACTATGCAGAAGTGTTACTATCACTTTCCACTTGATTTGTTTCATTATATCAGTTTAATCTATTTCTGAATTCTGTCAAAAAATGGAACTAAGTATTTAGGAAGGAAGATGCACATTGAAACCCTGAGATTGATATTTATTCAAATTTTGAAATAAATTATCTGCAACAGTAGTGACAGACACTTGAAAGGAATGCAGGTATTTCTCGTTCCTTTTTGAAGAGCTACTTGTGCAGTACAAACAAAATGTTTTGAAGATGCATGAAAGCTAAGTTCTATGATCATGGTGCAGGACAATATACATGTCAATGTACATCAGTTACTTCAATTATTTCAGTTGGGTACTCCAGAATACTCACAAGGCCATTACCATGTAAAGCAACCAATAAATTGCTTCAACAGTAGTTATTCTTTCTGTGCATAATGATGATAGTCTCATACAAAAAAGCTCAGACAAACATACAGAAGTGCCTAGATACTTAACTGAAACTCTTCTGGGGTTCCTTTTCTGGTATCATTGAAAATACATACTTTTGCTTTTCAAAAATTTGAAAACTCTACAGGCTAGAGCACCAAAATCAAGTCAGATTGCGCAGCCCACCGGGATCTGAAAAGCTCACTGAATAGAGCCATTGCTTGCAAAACATGAGAGTGCTTGCAAAATAGAAAAGCAGAGGTGTGACATAACAACTAGCATTGTCCTGCTTGAGTCAGTGCATTTGAATAAATATCAATTAAAGCATTACCACAGCCATCAGGAAGGAATAAGTGAATGCCAGTAGTAATGTACGGAAGTATATTCATATATCCCCCTCCATATGCATTTGTGCATCCTAGTCCTTATTACCACCCTCTTCCAAAACTTATCGTTTACTCTAATCTTTAGCTGCTCATGCAATAGCTCTCCAAACTTGCTAAATCAAACAGGAGAAAACCAATAAAGTGCAGTGGAAAACAATAGGTAATAAGGAGCATAGGGCTGCAGTTATGTCATAACTATTTTTATTATGGCAACAAAAGGATGTTGAACACAGCAAGATACAAGGCATATGAGATACTGAGCCCGCAGTAAAAGTCACTCAAGTTTGGGACTAAAAGGTGAAGATTTTATTCCGTTAGAGAGCAGTCTAAGCCTAGGACTTTTTACCTATTAGAGCATAATAAATACTCAGGTTGTATGATTGTTTCATGATTACGTTGCACCTCTCACAAAGGAAAGGGAATATGCTACGGCAGCAACCCTTGATCCAGCAGAAGTGAGAATTTTATGCACCTCATACTTGTCATCGTCCTGTAACCTCACACCAGACCAACGCAGGTTACATTCTAACATAATACTTCTATTATGGGCTATGGTGATGAAAGGGGAGAGAAGGACACTTCTGCCAGCTGTTCTGGAACATATGGTTCCAGGGATTTCAGTGCGGTAAGTTATAGTAATTTTATGGAGTTCAGGAGCGCCAACTTTAGCCTCTTCAAAAACCTCCTTGAAAGAATTCTAGAGCTCTAGAAGAAAGAGGGGTCCAAGAGAGCTGGTCAGTATTCGGGCAGCAGTTCCTCCACGCTCAGGAGCACTTTGAGTAAGGAGTCAGGCAGAGGGGGCAGGAGGCCTGCGTGGATGAGCAAGGGTTCTGCTAGCAAAACTCAAACAAAAGAGGGAAGTATACAGAAAGTGGTAAAAAGGACAGGCTCCTTGGGAGGAATATAGGAATGTTGTCAGGGAATGCAAAGATGTGACAAGGAAAGCTAAGGCATAACTGGAATTAAATCTGGCAAGGGATGTTAAAAATAACAGGATGAGTTTTTTCAAATATATCAATGGCAAGAGGAAGACGAGGCAAAACGTGGGTCTGCTGGTGAATGGTGTGGATACCCTGGTTATGAAAGGCACAGAAAAGCAGAGCTACTGAATGCCTTTTTCACTTCAGTGTTTACCAAGGGCAGCCCTCTGGAATTCCAGACCCTAGAAACCAGAGAAGGTGCCTGGAGAGAGGAAGAGTTGCCCTGGGTAGAGGAAGATGGGATCAGAGAGCTCTTAGGAAAACGTGACATCCACAAATCCATGGGCGAGAGTGCTGCAGGAGCTGGGGGCGTACTGTTCTCAGGCCATTTGCCCTCTCATGCTCTTGGTCCAGCATTAATATGGCTAGATTCATATCACAACAGCATTAACTGAAGCTAAAATCTTCTAGATCACCAGTTTCAGAGGCAGCTGTTGTAAACACCTGCTCTGGAGTAAGAAAAAGAAGAAAGAAGGAAAGAAAGAAGGAAGGAAAGAACGCAGGAAAGAAGGAAAGAAAGACGGAAAGAAAGAACGAACGAAA
>JAUBNY010000980.1:350660-362160 GCA_032275445.1 Crypturellus soui | reverse complement strand
AAGAAAGAAAGAAAGAAAGAAAGAAAGAAAGAAAGAAAGAAAGAAAGAAAGAAAGAAAGAAAGAAAGAAAAAGAAAACTATAGCTTGACTGTCAGAGCCTATGGTTTGATATAAAATGAATAGCTATGGGCAGAGGGGAGGAGAGATCCTGCAAAATGCGCAATTCTGGACTGCAGTCATTTGCAGACAATAAATGTGAACCCCCACTGTGACATTTTTATCGAGTCACATCTTTAGGGTAAAACCACGCTTTAAGAACCACTTCTGAATGATATAACCGATCATCACATCATGCTAGATTGAGCCAGAATATAAGTGCCATGCTGGCAGCACTCTGATTGCATTGCTGCTGCTCTTACCTAGCTAACAGATGTCATTTTATGTCAGCAGGAGATTTTTCCACATCCTCTGGCCTATTTACTAGTTCCAATTTGCATGTTGCCACTGGGCAAGGCATTCACAAATATTTGATGAGCTCTCATTGATAGGCTGCTGAATCTGTGATTTCTCTGTCATTTGAGCTTAATATTGATTCAGCTGGGGTCTGGTCAGATGTGAAAGTACTGCATTATAAAAAAATATTTATTAAAAAATGCATTAAAGCAAAGAAGACAATGGAAGTCTGAGTGGCTCTTATTTCTTGTTTCCATATCTACACTTTACGGACTACAGAATCATCTCTCTGGCTGTTTACTGGAAATCTAAATGTCAGCATATATTCACGAGCCAATGTTATTAAAGTTTCTTTTATACTTGCACAAAACATCACTAAGATGGTATCTCATTTCTCAGGACGCAAACGTCATACTTCTTTTTCGGCAGGCACTGGTTACTGTATGCTGTTTGCTGAAATGTTAAACATCTTTCTGCTTCTGTATCGGCTCATTCAATGCACAGCTGCTCAGCTATTGACCGAAAAAAAAAAAAAAAGAAAAAAGAACAATAGCCCCCAAACTACTGTAACATCTGTTTCCTGATTGTCAGTTCATCATAGGATTGATTTTAGCTCCAGGCAGTTCTTCTCAGTTGCACTCTGCTGAGCTGTCTGCATGAGGTGCTACTTACTATGTCTTTTAGTTATGCTGTTATCTACGGACTACAACATCCTCTTTATACTGACTACAGGAAATCTGAGACTGCACCATCACAGTGAGATATAACACATAAAAGTAACTTATCCGTAGACATAAGAAAGCTGTTTATACATGACTAAGATTTTTTTTCTGCTAGCACTTGCTATGGGTTCATTTGCTTTAGCTGGTCATTGTGGATATGGGCCACTCTGGTTATGAGGTTTATTGTTTCTTCATGGCCATACTTCCCAGATTTTTGTTGTCTTTTTGGTTGTTGTTATTGGTTTTACACTCTTTATGTAATTGTTGGAGTTTATTGAACCCAACCAGAATTTCAAGATATAAAGATTAAAAAAAAATTCCCTTTCCCTCCTTCCTTCCAAAGACTTGTTTTCCACTGCTACCTTTCCTGCTACCATTTTTACCCCTGGCTTTCTAGTTATTTGGTCTTTAGGAACCTTCTGAAGCTTGCAAGTTGGCATAACAGCCCTGTGTTCTGTTCAGCTTATACTGGGCACATACTCTACAGGCTGTATTCAGCATTGTCAAGCTCTTTCTCTTCATTTCTTCCAAAGAGGTTGTTCCTTTCTATTTTTCTTGCATGTATGTGCATTGGATACAAATATGAACACTTAATTAAGAATGAAATACAAATAATTTATGTGTCAAATTTATTTACATAGCTGTTAAGAAAAAAAAAAAAGACACTGAGGTTGAAAAGACACTGTGGTTGTAGTAATTCCTCCTGTCTTCCAAAGACCTCTCCTTCACATTAAAACTTACTGAGACCCATCAGACAATAAATCTCCTTGTGAGGGATTTGACTCATGTCCAAAGTATGCCTGCAACAGCATAAATCCCACAGGAATTATGTGAGACTACGAAGCTGATGAATCCTAGACCAGAGAAAGCTGAATGTTGGGGCTTTCTGTCTTTTTGCATCATCCCATTCCTGCTTTGAATGTCTCAATAACTGGGCATTTGCATAAGCAAGGAAGATTACACAGTTCAGGGGGATATTATTAGCTTCAGGCTGCATTATGAACAGAAAGGTGAAGAAGAAAAAGTAGTTTTGAAAGAATGTGTCATACAAGCACACCACTTAAAAGGGCTAATTAAGAGACTAATTTTTCACCCTCATTCCAGTCAGAGTTATAATTTGGAATATTTGAAATATTCCTGCCAAGCAAACCTTTTGATTGCACTGTGTGTTTATGGAGCATTCAAAAAGACATGTCGACATTCTTATTTGCATTTTGTCTTTTTTTTTTTTTGTCATATAATTTTCAAATGTCCTTTCTATTGCGAGAATGATCATATATACTTGATTATGTTATTACAGTGCATTCTGATTACTCCTTCAGTGTGAAGCCATTCAAAAAAGTATCCTTTTTTTTTAAGCTTATTCTTACAGGCAGAAGGCACTTGTTTTTACAAAGTTTTGACTCAGAAAAGACTTCCTGGTCTATATATTCTGAATATTTTAGAGATATTTTGTTCATTTAATTCCAGTATTTTGACCAACATTTTTAAGAAGGCTAATAGATAAAAATCCTCTGTGTAAGACTCATAATATTCAATTCAGTTTGACAGGTTTGAATTCCTTCCTTCCTTTTCTTTTTTTTTAATCTGATTTCAGTAGAAGCAACATATTTTCATTGTCAGTCTTTCTGTGACTCAATAATTGTATTTTTTTCCACTGAAAGAAATCTGCATTTCAGTCGAGTGGTTTTCTGATAATAGGTTCATTACATACTGCCAGCCAGCTGTTGGGAGTGAGTAAGGATTTAGTAGAATTAAATTTCCAAAGTCTAATAGGTAGAAGAGCTATTTTGTTAAAATTCTAATTGCCATGTGATTTACTTGTGTTTTCTTTTGCACTCTTATGTCAACAGTAGACATTCTGTTATCTGGAATCAGTAGGCATATGAGTACAAAACTAATTACATTGGCTACATTTACTACATAAAATTATGAAGATACTCAGTCCCTTGGAGGATTAGCCTTTCCCAGAATGAGTTCTGATTTATTTTTCCCAGTTTTAAGAACCTTAGAGTTAGAAATTCTGCCCAGCTATACAATGCAGTCATCCAGTTTTAAGAAGCAAGACGGCTCTCTTGCTAGATCTTAGAATGTGCATATACATTGAACCTTACGAGGGCTTGTGCTTGCAAAACCTAATGAAGCTTAATCTGAACATTTACTTTTCAGCTCTGTTTTACAATATATTTTCTCTTCTGTCCTCTTTTGTCCTCTAAAAGTAGTACTTGCTACTTGGAAGCTGATAAATCAGAATAGTTAAGGTTGGAAGGGACCTCTGAAGATCATCTAGTCCAAGCCCCTTGCTCCAGCAAGGACACCTAGAGTATGTAGCAGGGTGGCATCCAGGCGGGTTTGGAAGATCTCCAGAGAAGGAGACTCCAGAGAAGGAGATCTCTGTGAGATGGCAACACCTCAGAGGCTTTGTGTGTACAAGTGCATATCTATCATTACAAGACTGCAATATATAATTACCATTCAGTCCAATTATCACTCATGCGCTTTTAAGGCTCTATGACCGAGGTTACCAGAAGGGTTGGTACATAGTGACATTATAAATTGCTCCAATGTGAATCAAATACATCCCCTTTCCAATTCTCACTTGAAGTCAGCAGATAGACCAAGCAGGAATTATAGTGGTAAAGTAAATTAACATGATTAATTATACATGCAAAAGAAGCTTTCTATTTTCTGTTTAAAAGGACCTGGGCCGGTTGGCTTCAGAAACCATTTTGTTCATAGACTAAATTCAGAGGGAATATACCAGATATAAGTTTTCTAGAAATATCGGTGCAAATGGATTTACTTGGCTTGCAAATATAGTACAAATTAAGAGTCTTACATCCAGAAATTATCTGCTTTTCACACCAGAATTTTCTTTAAGAACTTCAGGCCTAGGTTTAGATTTCATTGAGAAGTTATGGGAATCTATATAACAAAATACTATAAATCAGATGGGTCCATCCTATTTTTTTCTTCAAAATAAGTTATAATGAAAATATTAAAAGATGAGAAATCAGTTAGAAGAGATTTTTAAAGCTGAGATAATTAAAAAACAAAACAAAAAGCATTATAACTACATTTTTTCATTGATTTTCTCTCTTATTTTCAAGGAAAATAAGATTTCCTTCAAAGTATCTATATTCATTTTTCACAGGAAATTTTAATACTTACAAACACATACATACAAATGTGTTGTGCACCAGGGAAGTGCCTGCTCTTTCTAGATCTTAGAAAGACAGAATATGCTCTCAAATCTTTATGATCTTTAGAGTGCTGCAGGGTATTCTTAGGAGATGACATCAATCCTGCTGTTGATAAAAATGCTTGAATGTGAGAAGGTGCTGTGTCACTCAGATTATGCAGGCAGTGCAATCACCAGTGCAAAGCAGGAGCTGCTTCCAGGCTGCGCTGCTGCGGTTAGTTGGCAAAGTTTAGCCTATGGTCACAGGAGATGTGCAGCACAGCATGGGCCCGCACCTGCCGGAGTCTACTGCTACTTGGATCGCTAACTCCTCCGTAATCTTTGAACTGATATCTACCATTTTATTTCTGTATTACAATGTTCTGTACTGTACATATTGGGTTTGGGAAACTATGGTGATGAGACACGCAGGGATATTTTAAAGCAAATATATCTTTGTATTTCTACTAGAGAAGACCACAGGAGGAGATTTATTCTCACAAGATACCTTTAAAATGTACTTGTATTGGCTTTAAGAATAATATTTTATCTTCTCATCACCAAGACTATGATGATTTCATTTTTTCTCTAGGCAAACCATAAACTGAAACATCTATTTATGTAAATCTAGAGAATTTGAAGCCATGTGAATATTGTATACAAAGAAGATATGCAGCCTTGATTTTGTTACATAATGTCAAATTGGTTTATAAATCATCTAATTGCTAAAAAACAGGAACTTTGGATTATTCTAATTATGGAATATGCATTGTTGGTTATGTCTGTAGATTGCATTTTTCAATAAACAGAAAAATAACAATTCAAAACAAGTAACATATAACAAAACATAAAATGTTAAAATAAGTAAAATGTATTTTGAGCTGAAGATGATCATATGGCAATAAGGAATCTAAACTTTATAAGGCATATGATCTGATATGCAAGCTAGCAGAGGCAACATATTATTTGCTACCATAGATTTTGAAATGAGGAATCTCTCACACAAAGTAATTCATTTTGTCAGTATCATTAAGTTAAGAATGTTAATTTTTTTCTCCTGATTTTAAGAGATAGTGCTATTCCACTATAATAGAGGAAAGAAAAATGAGGAAGATAAAAAGAAAACACAAAAAGAAGGAAAAATGCTTTTGAAAAAAATGTGGACATTCATCTTTTAAATTATCTACCTTATTGTTATTTTACAGAAAATTATCACATTATTAACTGCCAGAAAATGCTACAGAAAGGTGTGGGTTTGCTTTTTTTAACAATGGTTTCAAGTCAAACCAGTAAAGGATTTGATCCTATGGCTCCAACTCTTCAGAATCTCCTCTATGTCAGCTCAAGAAAATCATTCAAAGACCGTGCAAGTTCCCATGCTTAACTGAACTTCCAAATCATTCAAAACTCTCTTTGACTTTAGACAAGTGTTGGGCTGACCTTTGAGTATTAGTAGTGACAAACACATGATCCCAAATGCCAATACACATTCATGAACTTCTGTTAGGCTTGAAGCCATGCTCAGCATTTGAGTTTCTGTTTTGGTAATTATACTGTTTTTTGATAGTACCGTTCTTTATCCACTACCTTTTTTTTGTATTTTTATCCCATTGCTTTAGCCAGAGCTAGTTTTGTTTTGAAGGATATGTTATGATATGCAGCCACATGTGGAGAAGCCTACAGCTTCATATGGATTAAACAATTTACAAACTTTTACTGTAATAAGATTTGATATTAGTGAATTTTCTTTCCATGAGCTTGTTCATATACAAATTACTCTTAAGCAAGTCTTAATTAGGTAAACAAGATGCAATGAGGTGACTTGTTTCTTGGAGAAAGAAAAATCTCTCTAGTGACCTTGATCACATCTCTGTTTTCCTGCTCTCATTGCTGAGCCACACAACTTTATGCCCTCAAGCAGAACAAAGCTTCGCACCACTCAGGTTAAACAATTATATTAAAAGAGGTCAGGTCTGACTGTTCCCCCAGGAAAGCCTGTTGTGACAATACTGCGCTCACTGTTCAATGGGAAAAGTGACAATGAAAACTGGTAGCATGCTGTACTTTCTATAACATTTGTTTGGTGGTTACTCAAGTGGCAACATTTTCCTTAGTAGTAGAAATGCTAATGTTCCTTGCAGAAAAGTTAATAACTTTCCTACAATGCCTAATCATAAAATCCTGAAAATTAGTTAAGTTTGTGACTTACAAGAGTGAAAAAATATTTGACAAGAACTTTCAAATAAAAGGTGAGAAACAAAATGAATGAAAGTAATTAATATTATACAAATAAGGATCTTAATCCATTGGACTTGTAATGAATGATGAACAGCTCTGTTAATTTAAAAACTTGCTTCCATTTTTAAATGTCATTTAGTACAATTGACTCTTTTCATTCATGTTTCATTAAAAAAACCTAAATGTAATCAAGGCTTTAGACATTTTGAATTAAATTTTAAATAAATTGTTTTTTTTAGATCATGATGTCAGTCTATGCAAAATTTGGAAATCTGCTGCTGCCAGTTCAGGCACAGCGAATGAGAGAAGGGAAAAGCTACACAACCAAAGTAATAATAACTGAATTACATGACCCTGAGCACACACTATATTAGGCATTACTATCGCTGGGGCTAGAATAGTCTTGACATTTCCTCCCAGCCCCTGCTGATATAATATTAAGCTTTTAAATTTTTATCTCTGATGAAAATAGATGTTCTATATCACTATAACATAAATTTTAATATGCATATATGCTTCAGGCATGTACTCAAATAAATAGTTATTCACACTATGGTTTTCTCTAAAGCACCATCAGACTATTCTGCCTCAGACGATGTTTGATTTATCCTAGGATGGCACAACTAACATCACTACATGCTGAATATAATGAAATGCAAAATAGTTACATTTTACCAGACCTTGTGTAATTATTGTTAAGTAGCCAATTTATGTGCATTCTTTTCTATAAACATTTCCATATGTAAGATAAGAATTTGTATATTCTAAATTACATTATGTAAAACTGCCAGTTTATGCATTAATGTAAATCTGACATGAGCATTAGTTTACAAAACTCACAATTTTATAAAGGCAGTGAATTGCTTTTGCTCTCATATGGGCATCTAAGTTGTCATTTTGAAATGTTTATGCACTCACATATCAAAATTACTTTGCATCATCATTAGCAATTATTTTTACAAAAATAGTGTATACAAATGTGAGTTTCATGCCATGACAACAAATTAGAGAAGTTATAAGTGGAAAACATTTAAATAATTTAGTTAAATCCTTCCTCATTTTAGGATCATTCTCTGAAATAGAATCTTTATTGCTGTGTTTAACTCATGTTTAAGAGTTTTGCAACAATATGCTCCACACATTTCCACACCAGCATTAGCCACCATTTCATTCAAAAGAAGTTGCTCTGCAGTAGAATATTACCTTCATTAAATGCTTTTGAACTTAGATAGTGTTTCTTTTCCTATATTTCACTTTCAGTGATGTATTACCAACAGCAGAATTCCTCTTAATAAAGACTGACACAGCTGCTGCATCCCTGACCACTTACCTCCTGTTGTAGCAAGTTGTCTCTTAAGAGGCCAGATCACCCTATTGCAGCAATCCTGAGGTACTCTTACAGAATAAATTGCTCTTCTGTTTCACTGAAAATAAAAACATGCACATGATTTTTATATGATATATCTATTCAACCTTTTTTTTGTCTTAAGATATACACTAGGAAAAAACAAACAAACAAACAACAACAACAAAAAAAAAAACAGATTTTTTTATGTATAGGCCTACATAATATGGCAGGCAGGTCAACTGTTACGATTTTTACCTTCCAGCAAAAAATGTAAGAGAAAAAAAGTAAGTTTTTTACACAGATCAGAGGTATTTTATTTTCTACCCACTGTTTTTTGAGAATTCTTACAGGAGTCCATTTACTAAAGTTTAAACCATTAAAAAGTCAAACTTATATAACAATCTGCACAATTATGGCTTTCTGTTTGAATTGGCGAATATTTAGAGTAGTTTTTAGATTATGATAGAGACTTGTCTCTAGAAAAATGTAGAAGGCTGAATATTGCTGTACATTGGTCCAAGGGAGAATTGCATTTTGGATTGCTTTATTTCTACTTCCTTTTGTGATTCCAAATCATAATCAAACAAAGGGAACAGCTAAGGATTGGAGTAGCTGTATCACATCTTTATCAGGAGGAATTATGCTCATTAAAGGCAACATGTAACAACAGAAAAGAAACAATTGATTTTTCATATTTTGTGGATGAGACACTGAAATGAGAAAATAAAGCACACACAATTCCATATGGCTAAACTATGTATTGAACGATTCCTCAGAGTCCCAGTTCAATATCTTAGTCAAAGGAGTGCTGAAAAAATGAAGAAAGAAAGGCTGAATGACAAGATAAGAATTACCTTTAGGCATGGCACTAACATTAGACCCAAGCAGCAGGTTGTTTTTGGTACAGTAAAAAGAAAATTCAATAGAAATGCCAAAATAAGATACACACATAGTTACTGGCCTGTTACATTTTCCATTGTGGAACATAAAGGGGTTTTTTTTATGTTTTTTGTTTGTTTGTTTTTAAGTTCCTTGTTAGCTGCAGCTCTTGCTTCACATCTTAATGGTCATTTTTTGAGCTTTAACATTGTTACAAGCTCATATTTTTCCTCAGGAGCAGGGCTTCCTTACAGAAGTGTCTGAATCCAACGGTAAAAAAGGAGCACATTTTTTTATAATGGATGAATATCCTTTGAGGTTTCCAACTTTTGTTAAACAAGGCTGAGTTAAACATACAGCCTTACTGAATGCATGTCCTCATTACATACATGCCCATACACACACACACCCATGCACACAATTATTTTATCCGAGGCAATAGGAAAAACCTAGAGTACAGGCTTGTTCAAACACTGGCAGGCCCACAAGTGACCAATTTTACAACTCTGTCATATTACATACTGTTAAAATTTTATATGCTCAAGCTTCAGTAAACAAAGATGTAACCTGAAGGATATAAAAAATTATTAATATGGATTCTAAAGTGCTTCAAACTCCTCAGGGAAAGACAGGCTTGAAAAAGAAATGGGCTTTTGGAGACTACATTGTTTCTTCATTGAATCAGTGTGGTCAAGAATACCAATAAATAAATGCAGATTTATTGAAAAAAAAAGTTATAAAGGATAACAAGTTAAGTTGGAAAAGAAAATAAAAACAGAAAAACAACAGATGTGTGAAAGAGGCAGGAAGACACTTTCAAGGCAGCGTGTAAGAATATCAGCATGCAACATTCTCTTCTTTCAAGTCCCCACACACCACTTTGAAAGATTTCCCTGAGGTATTGTCCCGTATTTTTTTCCTTCATAAGAAAGAACTAACCTTTCATAGCAGAAATGAAAGCAAGACAGCAAAGAGTAAAAGAAATGTGACTAGGAAAAATAAGACACGTAATAGAACATAATAACTACAGCTGGGCTAAGAGATTTTTGTTAGGAAAGAAAAACAAGGCAAATTAAAACAAAATCCTTGGTGAATATTTTACACTTGTATTAAAATGTTTTCTGAATGTCCACATTTACAGAATAAATTATATTTTTTAGTATGAGCTCCTTACACATTAACTGAAATGTTCATCTGTCATCCACATATTATAGCTACTCTGGAAGAAGATTTTGCACAAATGAAAGGGGTAAGACCCTTTTATAATCACCAACATAATTTCAAGACACCAACATAATTTAAAGAAAAATCCCCACATTCCAGGGAGAAGATACACTAATGCTATAAAGGGATAGCATATCCCATCTAATTTGCTTGACAGTCCTGCCTGTCAGTTATCAAATCAGAAAGATCTCAGTGAAATTTATATTAAATTGTTAAGTGTAGAATGACAATAACATTTTTGAAATAAATGGAATTTGTTTCACTTCTAAAAAGCTGTAAGCCTCTTGACTCAAGACCGCCTGAAGCACTATTTTGCTTGCAGACAAGCACTGCACAGAAATTCTTAGATCACACAGCTGAATACTTCCATGGGTACTTTCAGAGGCAAAAGCTATATAAAATCCTGTATGATATTTGTATATTACATATAAAATAAGGACTGAAATGGATTTGGTCCTCTTCAAATGGGTGAAAAATATATTTTTTTCATAATGCTACATCTTAAATCGTGCCACAAATGTATATCTTTGAAACAGGTGTTTGGGGAGCAAAGAGTAGTTATAGGATTATTTAGAACATTTTTGCATGGGATAATAGTTATATTCTTTAAGGTAATTTTCATTGTGTGAGTACTATAGACCACAGGGTTATGTGGAGTCCTTGCAGCAGCCTAACTCTCTTTTTACAAAAGAGTAGCAGGGAAAAACAGCACTGAAAAGCAAATTGTTGATTTCTCCCTTTCTCTCTTTTTCTTTTCTTCTTTGATTCCTTGCCTTGTTTATTTTGAAGAGAACAGAAAATCTTGCATTTCCCTGCAAAAAAATTATTATGCAGCTTTTTTAGCTTCCTACTTACCAATAAAAAATGTTTATTCACTGTGTTGATACATTGTGCAGGAATGTGTTGCTTCCATCTTTTGCATTATTTTATATTAAATATTTGACATTGACTTTAAATGGGGAGAGCTATATGATCGAATAATATAAAACAGAATATGCATTGTTTGCTATGGAAGAATGCTTAAGGTTGGAAGGGACCTCTAGAGATCACCTAGTCCAACCCCCCTGCCCCAGCACATGGCACAGGGAGGCATCCAGGCAGGTTTGGAAGATCTCCAGAGAAGGAGACTCCACAGCCTCTCTGGGCAGCTTCTTCCAGGGCTCTGTTACCCTCACAGGAAACAAGTTCTTCCTCTTTTCAACCTACACCCGTTACTCCTCGTCCTGTCATCGGCCACACGGAGTAGAGCCTGACCCCATCCTCCCTACAATCACCCCTCAGCTACTTGAACATGTTGATCAAATCTCTTGCCTTCCTTTCTCCAGACTAAACAGGCCCAGCTCGCTTAGTCTTTCTCATACCACAGATGCTCCAGTCCTTTAATCGTCTTCATGGCTGTCCATGGGACCTTCTCTAGAAGTTTCACGTCCCTTTTGTCCTGGGGAGCCCAGAACTGACCCAATACTCCAGGGGCGGCCTCACCAGAGCGGAGCAGAGGGGCAGGATCCCCTCCCT
>JAUBNY010000980.1:318392-341291 GCA_032275445.1 Crypturellus soui | reverse complement strand
CTACAGTGTGGAGTTTTTAGCTAGCTCTGATGTACAAATGTGCAATCATCACTCACCACAGAAGATGGGAGAGGGCTCTCAGTCTTGAGTCTCCTCAAGCAGTGTCCCGACCCGAGGGGAGGAAAGGGCCCGTGAACTGACCCAGGAGTTACGAGAGATTCTTCCTTCCTCCTCCTTAGTCTGCTCAGGCAGCGTCCTGACCCGAGGAAAGGGGGATCAGCCTATTGACTGACCCAAGATTTAAGATGGAATATTCCCTCTCCTTTTCCTCCTGAGTTCACCTTTTATACATACATTCAGGTGGAGCTTGAGTGACTATAGTCATACTTAATATTGTTAGTGATTGGTGAAAAAGTTTCTCGCTTTCATTTAAAGGTACAGTCAAACGAAAATCTAGAGTACGGGCTCAGTGAGGAGGGGTGGTACCTTGGGGGAAAGTAACTTTTGGGATGGAGGTGTGAGTTGGCATTATAATGAGCTTATAATGAGCAAAGTTCAAGCAAAGTTCATCCAAAATGAGTGATTTGCCACCCTTGCAGGCTCAGCACTGGTCATGTTCCCATATATCTCCCGTTGGGCAGCTGCTGTCCGGCTGATCAGCAGCCCAGTGCAGGGAGTGCAACAGGGTTTGGCCGCGGTGTCTTCACTCCGCTCCATCCTCCGTTACTGCCCTTGGCAGCTGCGAGGTGGGCAGACTGTGTTGCCCAGGGAACCGTGGAGGAGCAGAGTCCATGGGTACCAGCCATCCTGGAAGCGGCAACAGTGTATCACCCCAAGCAAGCTGCTGTAATGCCAAAACTTTTGCTAGACCCTAGGTTTTATCTAAGTTTCCCCTTTTTCAGGCCATTCTTCCACAACGTGTAACAGGTCTGATGTCGGATCTGCAACAGACAGCCCTCCCAACTGCCTGAGATCTTCCCAGAATGCTATCATGCTCATATTTTTTATAAAACTATTTTTTAAGATGAGTTCAGCAGCTCTGACTTGGTATTCTCTTGGCTTACAAAAGAGTACAAGGAAAAGTACAGTCATAAGAAGCAAACAAATTCTGTACTGCCTTAAATAGTGCAGAAGAATAGGTATACAGATACTTAGCAAGTAACAAATACAGAAGTAATTTGAATATTCACTAGACAGAATAAAAGGAAAGCCTATCTCACAGTGTGGTACAGTATCTTCTGCTAGTTAATGCCTACCAACAGATGTAATCCACATACTAGGGAAATGTAATATTAAAGAAAGATCCTTTCCAGAAAAATAAATGCTATGATTGAAGTGCCTAGAACCATTAAACTTGATAATGAATACTCCTTCAAGATTAAGAAAAACAATTACATTTACAGGCAAAAAAATAAAAAACAAACAAACAAAAAAAAAAACTTGCAAAATTAAATACTAAAACAGCAGTGGCTTGACAGGACTCTTAAGAGAGAGTGCTCTTCTTCATTTATTCTTAGTCCCTAGATGCTATCGTCAAAAACTATTAAGATATTCACATGACTGTTTCCATGATGGTTTATTACATCTCTAAGAATATAATTTAGCTGGGATGATCAAATGGCTACAGTATGTGTAACTGTGAAAAACATTTTCAGATTACTCTGATGTGCATATTAGTTTTTCTTGATGTGCTGCCAATCCGCTTGATAATAATAAGTTCACTATCATCTTGGTCAGCTGAGCTGTCGTTTACCGTAATTAGAAAAACAAAAACAAAAAACTTACCAGCAATGCCAGAATCTGACAGACTGAAAATGAGCCCTTTGATTTTTCCAAGCACATCTGTTGCCTTTATCATGTTAAAACTCATTCCATGTTTTTACATTAACAAGCAGGATAGTCATAAGCACAATAACCTAGCAGAATCAGCAACTGTGTATTGTCAGCATGGTTTAACTCTGCCATATTCATATACCCTTAAGGCTTCCTGTCTTTCATACTCTGCATGTGCTGATCTAGAATAAGCTGCACTAATTTAGCCAATAGATAAGCAATGCTTTGAAACCTGTCATTTCGGCTGACTCTCCAGAGCTGGCACTAGAATAAGACTGAAGAAGTTTCAAGTACAACTAAATTGCTTTTCAGAAGTTATCAGCAGTTGAGGTAAATATTAACCCTTGGATTCTCAAGAACATCAATTTACATATGACTATTAGTCACTGCATTTTTGTTCTGAAACTCACAGTTGCTTCAGTTGTATTGGCTTGCAAGTTATTTTGATGTCACGTGTGTAACACTGGCTCCTTTCTTAGAAAGACTCTCTAAGCAATACTCAAGTAAATAGCTATCTATTATAAAACCTGATTTAGAATAACAGATAATGTTATCATAAAGAATAAATGGGATTTTAAGTGATTACCTAGCATCCTCAGGGAAACTGATTTGCCTACCGCTTGAAATTTTTGAAGACTCTTTATCCCAGACTATTTTTTTTTGTGCCTTAGATTTCCTTCTTCAGTTCCATCTTCATCTTCCATCTTCAGTTCATTTGTGTTGCCAGGGGTCCACATACTTAGGGGAAAACAAAAAAAGAAACAAAAAAGATGACAGCAAATGATATTCTCCTCTAAAAAGGATTTTCAAAACACTGAATTTCAGCTTTGTTTAGTCATTGGGACTTTGCATTGTCTCCAGGGATATTGTTCCTACAAAAAAATGGAGCACAAAAGTGAGCAAATCTGCACAGACAAATGCAACATGTGTAAACTGTGAATATTATTTTTTGCCTATTTTTATATATCTCAATATGTGTATCCGTAGCAGTCAGCATGTAAGCTAAAATGCTTCATTTTTCAAAATGACTCTTTTTTCTTGTATCTATATGATCCTTTTCTGAACAGCTTAGAAAAGATTTTCCTGTAAAAGAATTAGAAATATACCTATGCATATATTTGTGTAAGTATATAAACCTGCTTATGTTTATATAAATTTGTTGTGTTAGAGTTTGGCTTTTTCCTTAGGCATATACAGTCAACTTCTAGTGAAGTCAAACATAAACTGCCTACACTTAAAAGCCTTATTTGAATTCAACAGGGAAAGCAGTTGAGTGTAATAAGCTACCTCATCGTAAACATAATTGCTGCACTAAATAGAGGATTTCAAAGGGAAATGTATAGACTTCAACTAGCATATGCACATGGACTAGCAAGGTGTCTTAAGTATTACAGAATATGTTTCGCTACAAAGCTGCTTCGGAGAATCTATCACTTGCCTTGCATCTCATCTACTTAAAATTTTCAAGACTTAGATGGAGACAATTCTGAGGAGCACAACATGTAAAAGAGAAGACAAAAGGAAGGTGTTATGAATGTGACAGGACAGAAGCTGCACAATAGTTAGGGGTGTATAATAAGTGAATGATGAAGTAGGGGAGCTGAAAGAAGAAAACAAAGGGGAAGAACTAGACTTAAGTAACTGCATCTGCAGCCAAGAAGCAACACCAGAACCTGGACTCCCTTACAGTGAGACATATGATCTGATTAAAACTCATTTAATCATACTTTTGTTTATTTGCAGTAAAACATTCTGTAAAGACACACACACTATATAAATCTCAAACAGAAACACATATCTTCAAATCCATGCCACATCCAAAGCTTTTTTCCAGGCCATATTTAAAAAAATAGAGAAATACAAAACAACTAGGGAATGGTAAGAATATGATTACAGACGATCAGTTTTTAAATGAAAATGGAAATTAAGGGCCTGACTGCCTTAGAAACAACCATACTCTGCCATTCTAAACACTGCATTGTGAACAGCTGCAAAGGTAGAAGGGTAATTCAGTTTAGACAAGGGTTGACAAAAGGATAACGTAACTAAGGTTAAAAAAATGATAGCACTATTGAAAAGTAAATGAGGGATAATTTATATATAACAACAATACGAGCGATTAGCAAGTAAAAGCGTTCAACTTTATCCTTCTTGATCGATTGTTAAATATCATACTCTAGAAATGATTTTTCCTGTTCCTATGCAACTAAGGGCTAAAATCTGCATTCCTGATACATGTTGAGTAATCAGCATGTCAGCATTGTCTCTGTATGGGACTATGGGTTGTTCTGGATCAATTGCATTGTTTACCGAATAAAACACTGTATATTACGATTAGGCAGAATTTGGCCATGGCAATACAAACTAAATTTAATCTAAATTGTAAACTAAGCACCTGTTGTAAGGTAGAATATTGTTTCTTAGAGATACTAATATAGTCATAATAATATTACCCTAAAATTAAAGGTACCTATAGATTAAAACCAAGTGCTCAGAGACTCCCTTTACTTTTTCTTATTTGTGGTGAGAGTTTGCTAAGCAAATTCTAAGCACTGCCAAAATTAAATGGCTCTGAAACATAGATGTCAATCATATCTATCATATAATATTGATGTTGACATGAATCTGCAAAGATTAATTTTAGACAAAAATAAACAAGCATACAAGTTGAAAAATACCTTGAATTCTTGATAAACACTGCCTGCAAAGAAACCAGCTGCAGAAATATGCATGAACACAGAAGATGTTTCTTCTTTTCCCTCTGCACAGGAAGCCCTGCCGTTGTTGACCCAGTTCATTCATTTTCATTTGTTCTTTCAACCACCAGCAGTGCATATCAAAAAGACTGGCTCCTGCTTAGCTCACACAGTGAAAGACAAGACTATTTGGAATGCCTTTTGTGTAAATTGGTCTCTGTAATCACTCTGTTTTTTGCAGTTACTGTAATATTTATAGGTTGATTCAGTGAACTGCAGTGAAATGACAGCACTGCTTTATATAGTATGAAACATCATTAGAATGTGTGATATAATAGAAAAATTTAAAAGGAGTTGACACATTTCTTCTATACAGAATATAAAATAAACTAAGCCAAATGATATCTTTATATACCTTCAATGGTATCCTTAAATACCTGCAAATGGTATCTTTTTTTTTATACATAAAAATTTTGTACAGAGTTAAAGTAACGTGTATATAATATGTATTTTTTGAATAATATTTTACTGTATGTTGTCACTGTATATTAAGTGTATCAATTGTAATTATCATTAAGGATCTTCATCATCCTAGGTATACTTATGTGCTTATCTTGAATCAGAAGTATATGACTGTTTTTGCTATTTTTGAAATGACTACTTTGTTTTAAAGTACAGACATGTTTTTAACCAGAATACATACACCTCTGCTAAGTTGCTAGAGTGGAGAAATAAATAAATAATAATAAAAAAAATCCCAAACCATGACCATATCATAACTATTCATGGAGTCAACATCTACCCAAAGGAACCTGTTAAAAGGAAAGGAGTTTTTCTTCTCATTTGAACTGAAATTTTTAAAGGAGGTCACTTGTAACAGGCTCCAAACTGAATAATGAAGCTTTCTGAATAAGACACTACTGACAGAAAAGTTAGATTGCATATGAGACCTGAGCTTCCTTTGGCACAAAGGGTTGCAGTACTTTGTTTTCCTTTCAGTTCGTGGTTTAAAATCTAACGTATTCTCTGTTTCTCTGTTTTTTTCTTTTTACTGTGTTTCTTTTCTTTTCTTTTTCCTGAGAAGTATTATTAGAAGTTTGGAATATGAGGTGAGCAAGTAATCAAAATATATCTACAGCATGGTTATGACAAATGTTTTGTAATTTATACTGCTCACAGGGAGTAATTTAAAAGACTTGTCAAACTCTCCATAAAATGTAAACACACACTTTATCCTTGCTGCACGTTTATCCTACTGCTATTATCTATGTGCTCCAGCTCATTCCAATTCCTAATCTTTTTGAAAATATGCTGAGGACTCAACTAGCTATGCAATCTCTGCCTTTCTAGTCAACAACTTTAGGAGAAATTTCAGTAAAAAAAGAAACAAATGAAAAAGGTTCAAAAGAAGGATATAAGGATATTAAACAAAAAAAGAGTTCTTAATTGCCAATACTACTACTACTACTAATAATAATAATAATAAGCCTTACACAGAATTAGGTGTATAGAACTTAAAGGAAGTTCTTAACACATTCTTCCCTTTGTGTCTGCCAAGCTTATGAATCCCACATTGCCTCAGTCCCTAGCCCTTTTAGCTTTTATTCACTCCTCTTCAGGACAAACAGAGCATATTCAGTATTTAGATAATTATATAAATAGCCCTAAATTAACAATAATATTTCGTTTGAACTGTAGCATATCGTTTAGTAATGCCCAATCCTGACTTTGAACTGTGCACTTCTATAAAATATATCACAATGCTTGGTACATAATTCTCATAGTTAATAATGTTCAGCATTAGCAATTTACATCTTCTGCTAGCCTGGCCCATGCTTTTGGGCTAGATACATAATTTGACTAAATTTCATTAAAATTTTCTCAGAAATTTTTCAGTTGAGAGAGAAAAATAGATTTATCTTTTATGACTTTATCTTGAATTTTTCCACTCTTACAGTGTCTAGTAGAAATACAGATATGATAGCTACAGTTTGAACTACATAAACAATGATTATAAACATTTTGAAATGTCTTTAAATTCCTCAGGATATTTCCAGTATTATCCAAGAAGATTACCCAATGCCGTCAGCACAGTTTTTACTATATTCTTTTCATATTCATCCTCACTGCTTTCCTAAGAATAAAATTTTTACAGAAGCCTAAGAAAATCTCAAAATCTTAGCTGTAATTAAAAAAAAAAAAAAGGAAACTAACCTCTAAGCTACTCTAAGCTACTCTGATGAGACCTGAATGCCAGAAGATTAATCATCTGCTCTGTCTAATACATTGCACAATAGCAAACTTTCCACTTCATAACAGTATGTTGGAGGACATTGATGTTTTTTCACCTCATTAACTGTGGCACCATGTCTGCTTGAAGACCATAGTACAGAAGGACCTACTGTAGAAGGAAACATATGAAAGTACCCCCACCCCTCCATCCACTATTATTTTTTACTGGTAAATAGGACAGGAAAGTAGGAAAGTTTGGGTGAAAAGAAATTGTTATTTTCCATCATGATATTAAGAAATGGTTACCAGGTATAATTTCAACAAACTATTGTCCCCACGGCCTTAACATACATACAATAAGACATAGTAAGACTATGAAAATTTTATCTCTTTTTTTTTTTCTCTCAGTATATCAAAATGAAAAAATAACCTTGAAAGAAAACTGAGATAATGCCATGAAGGAAATGTCACAGAGTGAGAATCCTACTGAGATGTCATATCAGCATATTTATGATGCCTGTGCTCATGTTGATGCGCGCTGGCACGAGCACGTCAGGACGGTGCTCAAGGGCCCATACGCAGAGGTCGTGTCACTCCTGCCTCTACCAGAGCTGTCTCAGCAAGGTAGGCAGCTGCCACAGGGATCTAGTAAACACAGTGGAAACAGCAAAGCACTCTTTTTGCTCATTTGAGATTAAATAACAGATTAAAAAACAGATCATCACTGCTTGGATCCAAGCCGAGGAATAATTAACAGCTAGCAATTACGCTCTCAGTTGATGGTGAATGAGACAAGAAAATAAAGTGACTTCAGTCTGGTAGCCAGACTAACAACCTGACTCTGATGGAGAGGATTTCTTTGACTGTCCCTTTGAACTATTTGGTATGCCTGACTGTTTGGGCCTTGATAAAAAAAATCCACTGAAGATGGTGAAAAGCTGAAAAGTCAAATCTACCACCCGCTGTTGCTGAGTGTACGGGGGTATGGGAAGAGAGTGAGGAGACACCTCACGGATTCCAGATAATTGTTACCGCAAAATGCTCAGCAGTCCCAAGGCAAAACTTCGGTCCACTAAAATCTTTTGTTTGCTAAGGAATTCATTGCTGATGAGCAAACATAGATATTTTATACAATTTGCAAGCAATGTATATGTATATGACATTGGGATTACAGAGACAAAGAAAATCAAATGATTACAGATACTAGGAGATACAATACCATAAATACACAATACACATAGAGAGGGTTTGTGTAACATACATCTCTCCATGAAAAAAGCATCTATGGCTTGTTAATTAAATTGGAAAAAAATACGCACAAATTCTCTACACAAGTAAAATGCTGCAAATTGTGAAATCTATGCTACCTACATTGATTTAATTTCTCTGTGAATGGAAAATTTAAAATTTTCAAGGGCGGTTTGCAGTGTTTGTACTTATTTGCATATATTTGGTTACAGATTTCATAGGGTAATAGTTTCATTAAAAACCTATAGAATAGCTCTAGCTCTAGCTCTAATTCTAGCTCTAATAGAATATATTCCTCTCTGCTTAAGAAAAAAAAAACTTACTTTCTTGAAGTATCTCTCTGTTTGTGATTTGTTTTTTCAGTCAAAATACTAGGGGCAGGAAATTGCTATTAGTTCTAGCTATTATAAGAAAAGAAACAATAGGCTACAGTCTTTATTAATCACATCTAATGCAATGGATTAAAAAGATGGGTTAACAAAGGGCTATATCCTATTTATCAACTTGAGATTTCTATTTTCAAAGATGCGATGTAAAAGCACATGTCAGCAAGCACATTTGTTAGTGGTGAAAGGGCAAAGACACAAGTGACAACAATTTTCCTGCAATGCATAGGTGATTCATTTTTGTATCATGACTCAAGCATGGCATACTCATTAGAACTAGCATGACTAAGAATTTTGCCTGTTGGGCTAGAATTTTCAGAAAGTATAAGAAAGTGACACAACCATCTTGTAAAGGAGTATTTCTGTGTGTAACACTTTAAGACTCCTTAAAAAAATAGCCTGGATATTCATAAAATGAAATAAATCTTTCATAATTTTCTCAAAAAACAAATTAGCAGGGAGAGTACAAGCAAGTTTCTTACTTTTTAATTAGCTGTTACATAGCTGAGTTCACAGAAGCTGTTACCACACATGATTTGGGCTTGCCACAAGCCCCTGCTGGCTTATTACTCCATTCATGCGAAGAGCTAAGTTCCTCTGAGTCCTATGTTCTAAGCTGAAAACACACTTTGCAAAACTCTCTTTGGAGACATTTGATTCCTGCTGTCATCAGTAGCACTGTAATTGTGATCATACTCTAGGAAAAACACTTAATTACAGAAACGCTTCAAGCCAAAGGGAGAGATTCCCGATCTAAAATTCAATGCATATATCACTGCACATCTTAGAAGGTTCACTACTGCAAAGGTGCACAACACAATTTTTTTGGTTGGAGTGTTCATATTTGTAACATAGTGCCTCTGTGTTTACACTCAGAAATAAATTCAGCCAGGAATATGAATCCTAAGAATGATAAACACAGCAAAGGTTTTTCTTTCATTTCACAACCATATTATCTAAAATACCTAGCAATCCTCCAGTTATAATTGATGGCATTCTACAATCAGCAAAACACCTCAAAGCAGTGTTAAAATATAGAGTTAAAAAAATCTTTTATTATTATTATTATTATTATTATTATTATTATTATTATTATTATTATTATTATTATTTCCCTTATATTCCAGTTTGTAATGTTTTAAAATACTCACAATATCTGAGAAGACTTGAAGTAGTGAACCAAGGGAAGGCTTTTTGTTTTCTATTTAGATTCAAATACTCTTTGAACTAAGAGCTCCTCCGCCTTTCATCCACAGAGAAATGAACAATTATTCTCATTCATAGCTATGGGAGGAATTATTTTAATTTTTAAAGCTTCTGAAGTAGTTCTGCACATCCCAGACAATTAACTATCCCTAATGATCTCCATCATGGTCCTGTAAATGTTCCGTCAAATATAATTTGGGCTGGGAAAAGGAGTCAGGGAGCTGCTGAACTACATCTTTAATAAATGATGTCCCTGCAAAGTTGCTCAACTGTTACTGTCAACTAAGCTTCACATCTCCAATCATTCTAATAATCAGCTATCAGTTGAAGATCATATACAACACAGGTTTGCCATTTGCAAAATTCCAGTTGAAAGACTGATGCACCCAGTGATATAAATTGTGACCGCAGGCAGAGGGACTCATAAGAAGTATGTGCTGATATCACATTTCTTCATTTTACCACAGAACTGACATTTATGCCATTTATTGCCAAGTGAGAGTTGAAGAAAGAATAAAGGACTAATGAAAGAAGTCATTAAGTTTAATCCTGGCAAGAAGTTTAAGCCCTGAATTTAAATGGATCTGGATAGGAAATGCCTAAGAGATGCAACTCCAATAACCCTCAAAATACCAGGCACGGGAGGGCAACAGTCCAATGGACAAGGATCCTTGTGATTCTCTCTCATGACCACAAACAAGAAAATATGTACACATGACATGCCATGACCCTAATTCAGTCTGTGCTTCAAAAGAACAAGGCAACAGATTCTCTGGGAGACATGACTCCAGTCAAAATTTTGCCTTTCATAGATTAATAAATTCTTATAAATATGTATATATTTTTTCATGGATGAATAATTTCTGATTGGATGGGGATGAATAGTCCAAACAACTCAACAAAGTGAACAAATCTGTCAGCTTTTAGCAAGGAAGCTTCTTTTTTGCAATAGAGGTTAATCATAGTGTAGAGTTGTAAATCTGAGCTTATGGACTAGTAGGATGTAGATTTTTATCTAGCATGTACATTCCAGTTTCTGAAAATTGCATGCTGGTGAAAAAAGGCAGTAGAACAGGTGCACATTCTCTCTTTAGATATATAAGTATATCATCCTGCTAAGAGACTGACATCTGAGATATAACTTATGAAGAAATGGTTGCCCTCCTGACTAAAGAATGTCATATTTGTTGTTTTCTTAAGTGTTTTTCATAATTCCTACACCTCACACCAGAACAGAGGCATTTTTCTCTCGCAGGATATGTGATGCCTGGCTTCCTCTCAGTCAGTTAGTTTCAGAAACATAGCGTCCCAAATATTTGCCTTAAAAAAATGAGACGAAGGCACTGGGTTCATCCAGCCATGCCCTTTATAGCCTTTTATTATCCCAATCCATTAAAGAAGTGACAGGATCTCTTTAGGCGCCTTGTGATGTTTCTGAGAGGCTGTTCATCCACAGCATAATAATAGATTTCACAATTTCACACTACCTTCAGTTAATACAAACATGACTGCTAGTCGCAGAATTTCCATTGTGAGAGAGCAGTAATACATTTTCTTTTGTGTGTGCATGTCTAAAAATCTTGTTTAAAGAGTGCTTTCTCCTGTATGCCAAGTAGTTATACTTTCAAAAATAGTTGCCTGCTCAGTATTTTCTTCACTGTAAACTTTTGGCTTCTATTAACTGAATGAAAGCTCTGAGAACTTCACAGTCTCTGCTACAATTGTGAAGTTCTCTTCTGACCTGATAACAGCAATGTTAAAAAAATGTATGTGTGACATGTGACAGGTTTTTCCGAAGGCTTATTTCTAAGCTTAGAATCATTCAGCAGCAATTGAGAAATTTCTTGTTAAATGGTAGACAGCTTTTTAAAAATACAAGAAGTATGTTCAAACCAGAAGGGCTTATAATGTGAATTTATATTAAAAATTATTGGATTAAAATAAATAATACATATATATATATATATAAAAACAGGGGATAAGTATTAGTCAGAAGATCGAGGTAAGAGATGACCATATAATTATTGACACGGTCAGTCGTTGACTAGGGAAGAAAAAATGCAAACAAGATACTTGAAATACTTGCTCAAACTATACCAACTTGCATTGTAGGCTCTTAATGGGCCAGAAATGTTGATTCTAGTTTGAATAGGTTTGAATGGAGAGCAAAACGTTAGAAGATTTGCACAGGAGATAGATGTGTTTGGATTTGGATTAGACTTCAGTTCCTGAAAATCATGACTATTTCTAAGCACGTAAAAAATATATAATCAGAAGTCAACCCCAATTTATCAGTGACAAATCAACTTGATCATACTGATGAAATCATCCCTTATGATGAAATCACTAGCTGTGGTGATGAAGAAAAGGTGGGACATGTAATAATACATCATGCCTAGAAAAGTCTTTGACCCACTGACTTGAAAGCTAAGGGTTGAAAAGGCAAACTTCTGGGTGAAATAAAAACAGGCTGGACCTCCAAGCTCAGATCAATGACTTGACACAGCAGAGAGCCGTTAATGAGCAAAACAGCCCAAAGGATGATTCTAGGGATAGTACTGCTCAATATCTTAATCATCAATTTAGATGAGGTAAAAAAAACATCCAAATTTACAGATGATAGTAAATTATGGGAAAATGGCTAATATGCCACATGGTAGCACTTCAGTCCACAGAGACCTTTAAAAGCTAAAGATCAAGAAACTGCATTAGCTTCAACAAGCAGAAGTGCAAAGTACAGCACCTGAAGCAGGATCACCCCATGCTGGCGCTCCAGGGGAACTGGAGTGTGAGGAGTTGGTATGGGCTACCTGCCTGACTGAGCAGCAGCAACAGCTGAAAAGGAGTTCGATGGACACCAAACTGAATGTGAGGAAAAAGCATATTCACACTGTGATAAAAAAAATAGTATAGTCAACAGATACATCAACAGATATAAATTATTCCCCTCAACAGCACAAGAGGTCTCCCTGGAATACTCCATCCAGTATTAGCTGCCTCAGTTTCAGAGTTATCTTAGCAAAATTCAATTAAAAAAAAGCCAAATGGATCTACCACTAGCAAGAGATCCTGCACTGAATGGGGATTGGGCACCATTCTCCATGGGAACTGCCTCTCCACATGCCCCTTCTCAATATTTCTATGACTCTCTTTACTTTCACAGAACAGCTAGTTGCTTTCTGAATCATTGATTTGTAGTATCTGGATCAGCTTATAAACTCACAGTGAATTGTGACAATTCAAAGTGCATCATACAATACAATAATTTCCTTTTTTCATTTTTTTTTCTCTGTTCTTTCTTGATAACTTTTATCATTCTATTGATTTTATCACTGGTTTGACTCCACTGAATTTTTATTTTCAAAATTGCACCTACTAAGACATCAAGATCTTGTTGCTGGGTATTTCTGGAAGAAAGATCTTAAAAAACTACAAGAAACCTTCCACACTTAACTACATCATTTGATGAGAAAAGGGAAGTAAAACTAAACAGTGTTTGGGAATTTTAACTTCTTTTCCTGCAGGAAAAATGTAAAAAAAAAAGACATGGTCCCAAGTATATTTTAAATGGGCTCATGGAAAATCAGTGAACATCAATTCATTAATCTACTCAATCACTTTATGTCATCCAGTAATATAAACCCTAAACCTCTTTTATAATATACATCTTGATTTCAGGTCCTTGGTTGGCAGGTAGTCTGCTAACCATAGAATAAATACATTTTCAGCATAGGCCTCAGTCTATTTCTGACCTTTAAAAGAATATCATGCTATGAGATTGATGAAGCTGAGAAAAATAATCTTCTGTAACTATCATCATGCCATACAACATGTGATTATTTTCCTGCTTTATGAATTTTAGATATTCTCTGACACTTCCAATTTATCAGTTATTGCCCTTCAAGAGAACCACCTGAATTTAAAATAATGAATATTAAAGGTAAAGCAGCATATGCATATAACACAAGCTGTATAAATGATACTATCTGTCTAATTCCTTGGGAAAAGTTTTAGAGAATTTCTTCCATTATCCTAAGCTGTGCATATGCACCCAGGCACAAACTCATTTCTCATTTGCCTAGCCACATTTTAAGTGTGAACTCCATCAGAGGTGTTTTTTTGTTTCTTCTTTTTCTTTTTCTTTTTTTCTTTTTTTCCTTTTTTTTTCCCTAACTGTGAATACACTTAGAATTACAGAAAACACTGTATGAGAAAAATAAAATAAACTGTTTCTATTTCTTTTATAGGTATGCTCACATAGAGTATAGAACAGTTTGCAAAAGTTTTATTGTCATCCAGGCCAGTCAGAAATTTCAGATTGCTGAAATCTGTGTCCCACTTAATAAGACGTGTCTTGTACAGGAGAACATTCGGTTAGTAATGCAAAACTGACCCTAGGTTGCACTCAGACATATTCTGTAAAACTGCCAAAAATGTGATAATTCCAAGGTGAAGACTGTTGTTCTGACCGAGATCCAACAAATAACTTTTTTAGTGAAGGAAAACTCTGAAATTAAGTTTAAAACATTTCTTTTATACAATGGAAAGGGAGAGGTCTCTGCTTAATGCTGCTCTCATCAGAGCAAACACTTCTGTTTAATTTATTAGTATCTAATGTGATCAGAATATAATCAAAGATATTGAAAATGATACTGCTGCATATTGTACTTTATGCTTGAAAACAAAAATTGTTTTTTCTGTTTCATATAATATCCTCACATATTATCTCCTGAGTGATAAAATAGCATAGAACAAAGCTGAGAAAAATTTAGATATAATTTACTTTCCACAAATGGGCTTTATTCTTTTACTTTTCTACAGTATATAAATAAATCCTGAAAAACATATTTCTATCTTTGATATTATCTTTCTCGCACTGCAGAAGTCAGAACATTAAGTACCCAAAGATAGCAATTAAGAAAAGTTATAATTTGAACAGGACCATAAACTCATCTTTGAGATACTAATAGACATTCAGGTAGAACAAAATCTGTGGACATCATCATAAATTTTGTTGATGCTGGGGTATTTTTGGTGTACGCATGACTGATAAAATAAAAAGCTAGAAGACAAACACCTGTACTTTTAATTGGCACAAATAATATCCAGCAAGTTTAAGCTATCACATACTTTCAGAAATAAATAACAGTCTAAGAGAATAAGTAAATAGCTACTGTCAAAAAAAAGTGTACATTACAGACTTGGACAGAATTTTTCAGTGAGAGATGATTGTTAAAAGCAAAACACTTTGTGATACTGTTACGTGATATAGTACCAGTTACAATGAAACAAGGCAGATTTTTGGTAGAACTTGCTGCCCTTTACTGGGGCACTCCTAAAATTCAAGCAGCCTTGGTGGCAGTGGTCACCCAGCCTCCAACGCCTGCATGGCAGACCTGAGCCTATGGAGACACAGCAGAGACCTCAGCGAGTCAGAGTTTTCAAGACAAATACTGTGCAGTCTGGTGCTGATCCTGGCTAAAAATACATGTCAAAGGGCCACTGAGATCAATCATCAATTAAACAAAATCATGAAGTGTTGAAGATTTTACTCATTCTTTTTATTTCCATGGGAAATATTGATTTATAATCTTCATATCAAAAGTGATTTATGACCTACAGTGACTAAGGCTGTGTGATCAAAATTCACTCGGAGGTTGCTGCTTCTGTGGCAGTCAGTCTCCTTCCAATAACCTTTGAACATACTGGCTAAATTCAACTACAATTGACAGATGAACAGAATTTACATTTTGACAAAGGCATTTGGAAAATAGGTGACTTTTCCTCCACTGAGTAACACAGCATGATTTTAAACATTATGAATTGTTATATATATAAACACATACACTGAATGTCTTTCACAAGATACCATTCTGTAAGAAACCTATTTTTGGATTTCATAGATATCACAAATATTGTTTTTTATGGAATTATTAAATGAAATTCAGATAAATTTTCTAACTCTTTGAATTACCCTTTTATACAGACAGATTTTCATTAGTGGCTCAAGCTAACTTGATTCTTATACTCAAATAACAACATATATCAAAAAGAGAAATGACGATGCTTTTTTAATTGGCTATTATTTAGACTCTTTCACTACATTTGTTAATTAGTTGTGTTTTGAAGACAGCATGGTTGCTTTTCAGGAAGACTGCTTTGGTAGACTTAATCTCTCAAATCTTGTATTTACTGTGTATAATATCTCAGTTTGCTCACTCTAATGGAGCAATAACGTACTTGCTTTGCTGCAGATTAATATTTTACACTTTTTTTTTATCTGCTCATAAAATTCTAAGCCTCAAAAATAATCATGAAACATTATTTAAAGTTTTTCACGAGGGTCCAATTCATGAATCAATATAGGAAGATAATAAATTCAAAAATCACCTATTCCAGGAATGAACCTCTAGATCACCTCAAACCATCACCACCACAAAGAGCAGAATCTGTAACGTGCTGCTTTCTTTGTACTCCTCCCTCTCCACTGAGTTCACAGCTGAATAAAAACAGCATAGTTGGCCTTTGCTATATGCCTTTGTATAACTTTTTCAAAATGCAGATATGAGACAGATGAACTTTTTGATTTTGGTAACATCATCTAATGAAACAACACCAGATTTTTATATTCACTCAGGAGCAATCAAGAAGTACTGGAGCTAATTTGAAGGATCTGAAGGAAATCTGCAGCACATGGATAGTAATCAGAGCCTAAAACCCAGTGTTTCTCTCTACAGATCCTCTCCTAACACAACATATTCCTTACTAATGTAAATCTAGACAAAGCTATCTGCCTTTGCAGCCACATTTTCTCCAAATTTATGAATTCATGTGCACAAATGCAAAAGAAAGAGAAAAGAAAATTCCAGCTTTAAAGCCTCTAGTTTTGCATGATTTAAAGTAAACTTTCCTAAGTGGGGGATTTTAAACATTTCAAATTTAAAATATTCAGGCAGGTAACTAAATCTTCATCATAGCTTCTTGTACGTTAGTAGAGGCATAGCCTACAAATAAGATAAAAACTGAGAGATGGAAATGTCACATATATTACTAAGCTTTTTCTATTCCAGAAGTTGTTTTACAAAAGAGCCCTGCTAGACTCCTGTAATTGACAGAACAGTTTTTAACAAACTAGGGTAGGGGGAAGAGGAATCTAACTGATTCCTGTAATTGACATGAACAGATTTTAACTAGAGTGGGGGGAAGAGGAATCTAACTGATATCTTTGTCTGCATTTGGTCTTCCAGGTTGTAAGATTTTGACAAAAAAAAAGCCTTGTATATTTGTGCTTTGTACAATGTCAAGCATTGTTTTAACCATAAAGCGGTTTAGTATAGTTTCCTACTGGAGTTTTCATGTGTGTGTATATATATACATATGTGTGTATTTAATTCCTGAAAGGGACATATCTCAATAAAAGTGCTCTAAAGAAAAACATAGTTCCCGTAGAAAATAATATTTTTTAAGTCAGTTTATGAGACACTTTAAGATCTTGTCAATGAAAGGATTTTTTATACATACAGTTCATCACTATTGTCTTTGTTCTGAATTATAAGGACAAGTTGTTAGTTGGCATATTTATGCCAACTCTACATTTGAACATACAGGTACCAAATACATAAGGTTTGATAACTGGAAGTCAATATTCCCATAAAATTTATTTCTTGAGGGGCATGTCATAAGAGAAAAAGCTTCTGATGTACTTTGCCCCTTCAGAGCTTACTGCCTTGGAATTCTTCTCGTGAAGCAGTAGTGTGCTGCATTAAGCCCGAGAGCTTCAAAGAAAGTGAAGCTGAAAGACATGCTCAGAAAAATAAAATTGGCCTGTATGAACATAAGCAGCTATGTCATCCAAACCAAGCAAAACTTTAAGGCAATATTCAAAGCCTAGCTATATTCTTAGCTGAATAAGGTGCCATAGATTAGATGCACCAAAATTCACTTATTTTATGGTAAAGGGCAAGTCTAATAAAATCATGTGTTTGCAAAGCAATATTAGATTCAATGTCAATAATTTTTCTCCTAATCAATGAGTCATAAAATGTGGAAGGAAGTGTAGTTCCCAAAAGAAGGAAGATTCTATTGAACAAGAGAAATTATCAAATGAGTATAAACATTTCTTCAAAAAGGATGGATAAATTACAATATATTAGTTTTGACCAGATGTTACCATATAGGAGTTTTTAAGACAAAATTGCATTTTTACTAAACCAAGCAAAATACATCTGATACCAGAGAAATTTCAGGGAGAGTAAAAAGAACAAGACAACTATCAAATATAGTTCTTAAATATTGTTTAAGATAGATAATGATAAGAAAATACTTCAGAAGAGAGAAGAACTTTTAAGTGATAGAAGAAAATGGCTTTAGCAATGTAATTTTTTTCTTAATCTATACTAACACCAATACTAACCTATTTTAAATTTGAGCTGAACAGCTAACAGAGAAAAACGTAACTAAATAAAGGTATCAACAATGTAAAGAAATATAAACCAGTAGCTAAATTGATAAAAATATCATGTATTAGTGTCCATAACTCGATTTCAGTAATGAAAATATGCAGATAAAAACTAAAATAATTTTTAATTTAAAATTTATAAACTTGCACATTCACACAACTCATAATAAGAGTCAAAAACAACTAATTTTTGACTTATAAAGTTAAGAGAAAAGAAATCTATGACATTTGATTAGACATCTAATAATGCATAATGATTTCACATCTATTGATTAGGCATTAATCTGTTTGTTCTAGCATATTTCACATATATGAGCCTGTTAATTGTGGTGAAGAAAGACATTACTTACTTTACATGTAAGAAATAGTGTTCTATTTCATAGGAATACACCATTGACATAAAAAGATGTGAAGATATTTAAAGATATGAAGTAAGCTCTTCTATCCCTTTTCGGGGGGCTTTTAAAATGATTGGAATTAAGTCATTCAAAAACTAAGATGTGATACAAAGTTTTACAATTTTGAAACAGGAGAATCTCACTTTGGACCTTAAAGGTATCTAGAAAAAGTGTTTTTCCTTGTTTGTTAGTTAGTTTGTTTTCTTTATGCTAACAGAGCATAACTTCCTATGAAATTATGGGTATCTGAGATGTATTTTAAGATGCTGTGTTATCACAACACAGCAATAGCTACTCCATAGCAGAGTTTACACTCACACAACGAAGTATTTGGAGCTCACAAGTAGTTACATTTATTTACCTTTACAATTACTTTGTTGCTGCTTTCCAGCTTTCTGCAGTTGCAAAATACTTCAGAAAAACTATATAAAGAATGCCAAAAGGTTAGCACTATTTATTCTTCTCAAAAATAAACAGCTCAAAATCTTTGTATTTGCCTTCTAACCTACCAGCTATCACCAACACAAATAAATAGATTTCCAGATGAAGAGTCAATACAATTCTCATTTTGAGTGGAACTAGCATTTTACACAAAGCATGAATCCTTTTTTAAAGATAAGTTGTGTCTATTCCAAACCATTTTCTAACAGGTTTATTTATCTGGATTTCACAATATTTGAACCTCTCTGAAGAGTTGTTCTTGGGTAGCCCTGTGTCTCTCTGACCTGAGCTTCAAAATGCTACCTCCATCATGAATTACCAATATCTACTTAGTTGATGTAGATTTTTTTTTCCCTTGGAGTCTGGCACCATTGCCATTCCATGCACATCACTACTGAATTAAAAACAGATTCTGCCAATAGCCATATGAGAATCACCTCCAAATATGATTGTAAATGATCCTTAAATGCTGATATAATCATAAAATGTACAAGCATAATCAGCTTATACAAATGATGAATTTGTGCTGTCTTCCTATACCCTTTCAGAATCTATCAAGGTCAAAAAATGACAACAGATTTTCTCTTACAGAAAACAAGCAACACAAATTCTCGTTAGTGGGCTTCAAAATTAATTTGAAATGAAAGAACCCTCTAAACCAATTGCACTAGGCATTCTGACAGCACACTGCCAGAAATGATACTCATAAGCAGGACAGAAGGTCCATCTGGCTGGTAGCATCATGAACGCATACAAGCACATTTCCTATCCAGGCATTCTATTTTCGCCCTTGTCTACCTCCAAAAAACTTTGCAGTTCTTCAGGAACAGGTATCCCAATACAAATACTACTATTTTAAAAAACATGAAAATATGTCCTCACAATTTATAGAGAAATATGAATAATGATATTACATTGTATTTTTAAAGAGAACACTTTTAGATAGTAATGGTACCAAAGTCCAAACACATGAGGAAAAGAAAAAAAAAAAAGCTTTTCATATGCTTCGGCTCTTATTACATTGGAAGACAGAAAAAATATATTAAAAATTGCATATAAACTTCAGCTAAGGGGACATCAAGCTCAGTCAACTGACAGTATTTTTATCTCCATTTTCCAGCCACATACCAATATAATTTTGTAAGCTCCTGCTATTAAGTGTAGATGATAGTCATTACTAGCTCAAGCTTCCATTATACTTGTAGCTAAAAACCTTTGTATTTGGAGAAGTCCTATATAGAAATTTCAGCTGAAGATTGCTTTCACTGTTACAATTTTCTTTCCAAATCTTTGAAGACGGTAAGACATTGTTTCCATTTGTAACAGAGTATTTTTTTGAAGTTTACTTTACTTCTTTACAGAAAAGAATGTTTGAAAACAAAGCCAAACCCACTTCTGAAGTAATCCAAATATTTTGTTAAGGATATTTCTCCATTTGAATTAAAGTTAAGCTTAGTTTTTGCCTAAAGTCTTCTAAAATATATTTTCTTCTACAACTCTCTGCTTTCCCACTCCCAATTCTCCTTCTGCAACCCGTGTGTTTGTACTAATTTTTGAATACTTTATATTTACAGCAGAACTGCTGTAGAATGTTAGAAAAGGAATAAATAGAACATTTCTATATTTTCAGTGTAACCCATGTGCAACCACGTTCATGTTCAACTATGAACATATTTAATAACTGAGTTCTATCCAACTCCCCAGCCATATAGAATGCAGTCTGGGAAGGAATGAATGTTTCATCACACAAGCGAAATCTCTAGTAACTTTTTCCACAACAAAAAATGTATAATTTAAAAATATATAGCTTTTCAGCAATGGTACAGTTCCACTTGTATCAGTATAACTAGCACTGCATAAATAAATACTGGTGAATGTTCCCACTCTGTGAGAATCAAAATAACAAAACCCTGAAAGAAGGAACTTTTCCTACTCCTTCATCCCTATCTTCTGCCTACCTCCATGCCTAAGCGACTGAATGAATCAGCTAAGAAGTTCCAAAATACTAAGGAGACTAAGTAGCTGAATTATTCTTTCCTTAAGCCTTTTTAGATTAAACTTTGAGAATGTCAACTTTGGTCTTTATTCCAATCAAAGCTGCAATTATTTAGCCAGATTTTTTTCCCTTTTAAGTTACAACAACAAAAAAATAGCCACAAAACATCAAGACTCGTGAATTGAGTATTATAGAAATTAGAAAAACAGAATAACATAGGATACTAACTGACAAGATAAAGCAAGATTTATATGGATGGTCATCTGGTCATCCAGCATTGGAACTACCAGTAATGGTAGAGAAAAACTTCCAGATGGTATTCTCCACACCAGTGGTTTTGGTCTCATGGGTGTGATGAATCAGGGATGACATCATCTTCCTAAACTATCGTGGATATCTCTTTCTTCCATTACTTGGAAATGATTTTGAACTCAAACTTTTGGTTTCCAGTGTTTCTTACGACAGCTTGTACCCATTTTGCACTGGGTGAGGTAGCATTGCTTTTTGTTCTTTGAACCTGTCATTTGTGATTTCACTTAAGGTTCTTTTTATCTATTAGGAGGCTCCGTACAGCATTCAAACTCTTTATGCCACTTAAGACTTTACAAACTTTTAACAGCCACTAAAACATCTCCAGACTGAACAGTTATGGTTATTTAATAGTTTCCCACATCCTTGCCATAAAGTAAGTCTGCAGGTTTGTGCATAAGATGAGTTACTTACAGAAGTGAAATCTAAACCAGATGTTCATAACCTGTCCCTAATAAAACAAGACTACTTTATGTTGGAGTAGTTATTTAGTAGGTATAATGTTATCACTTCATTATAGGTTTTAATAATTATTCTTTCTGAATAATAAATAATCTTTAACTGATGACTTAGAATAAGATGTTGCCTCAGTAACAACCACATATTTACTTCTTAGGAAGAGAACAGGCAAAATACTAGTAATATAGTTATCAGAAAGGTATAGCTAGGAGGTAACAGATTTTCAGGAAAAGAGTGGGATAGGAGAAAAGTAACAAAAACTACTGGGATAAACTGAGAGACCTCTGCACCCTGTTTGCTTCAAAAACATTTTGCCGACTTAAAGAATTTCAAAACAGTTCTGGACACAAATGAGCACGTGTAGGGACAATACAAAGAAGGCATATGTAAAAGAAAACAGTATCCATTTATTAGCAATTAATCTAAGCTACAACTTAAAATATTCAGATATCTATAAAGTGGGGGAGGTCAAAAATATCAACAGCAGTTACAAACAAACACCTTTAGGAGGTTTTAACACCATATTACAAAATAAAATAAAATTGTAGTTGGGAATATTCCATAGACATTTTCTTTTCTGTTTGCAGGATATATTGCCTTTATATTTTGCCTTTATATTTCTGAATATAGAAAGTAATTGGTTACAAATAGAAATCAGGGACAGTGTTGGGACATTTTAAACTTTAAGGTTAAAATGTTCCAAAAAACTATAAAGGTCTGTCTTACAAAATTTTGGAGAAGGAGATATCGTAGGAGAGAAGGAGAAGGCAGATATCGTAGATTAACAACTGGCTGCACCCCGGGTCTTGGCAACAGGATTTTGGCTTTTATAACCATGGGACTCTGATAACCATCCCCCCTAGTGGGGGATGATGGAAACCACCACAGCAAGAGGAGCAAAAGGAGGCTGGCCAACCTGGTTAGGAGGGCTTTAAACTAAGCAAGAGGGGGAAAGGGAGTGTCACACAGTACAGGCAATTGGTACCACACATCCAAAGTCAGACGGCATCTAGCAGGAGTATGGTAGTGGGAAAGTGAGGATAGGAAATGATTCTAGAGGGCCCTCTTTCAGCCCTCCTGGGAAACCTGCAGGCTCGGTTACTTCTCTGAAATGCCTGTACACCAATGCGTGAAGCATGGGGAATAAGCAGGACAAAATGGAGATCTGTGTGCGGTCCCAGCGCCACGATCTCATTGGAATCACAGAGACACGGTGGGACAGCTCGCACGACTGGAGAGCTGCCATGGAAGGCTGTGTGCTCTTTAGGAAGGACAGGCTGGGAAGGCGAGGTGGTGG
>JAUBNY010000980.1:217738-318292 GCA_032275445.1 Crypturellus soui | reverse complement strand
GGTGACAGAGCACTGGAACAGGCTGCCCAGAGAGGTTGTGGAGTCTCCTTCTCTGGAGATCTTCCAAACCCGCTTGGGTGTAGTCCTGTGCCACGTGCTCTAGGAGACCCTAGGTTACCTGTAGAGGTCCCTTCCAACCTTAACATTCTATGATTCCATGTAAGCCAGGAATACCACAGTACAATTAATCTAGTGATCTATTCTACCGTTATATGCTGCGAACTATAAAATATTCTAGGTAAATAAAGTAATAATAATTAATGTAAATAATATGAACATGTTCAACAGCATGTTTAAATTCCATTTGCCATTTGTTCTTACCACTCTAAGAGCTGTCAAAATCATTCAAAGACAACAATACACCTCCTAGAAGCAGACTCTGCACGGGAAATATATTGATTCAAAAAATAACACCAAAGAAAATATCACTATTTGAAAAATATACTATGAATTAAGTAGCTCCCTCAGAAAAATCCCTTCTAAGGTGCATAGAATTAACTGCTCTGTAGATTTATTCCCTTCCTGAATAACGACAATGAGTAACAACTAATCCATTTTCCATTAAAAGTGAAGGCTGGTTTACATACAAATATAACTGTCTGATAAAAACTGATTCATATATTCAATTTGGTCTTATAATTTACCATGTCTCTCTAGAGACCATTTTGGGAGAATGCAGATAGTGTGGCATGGAGGTTAACCTAAAAACCAGTGTAATCTTCAACAGTAGGACTCTTCTTGGAACAGGATAGGGGAGGTAAAGAATTCACTCTCCCACCACTTAATATGTCCATACCAATCCAGGGAAAATGTAGGAATTTGCTTGTCAGAAGAAGCCGAATACTACAACATCATCTACTGATATATATATAGCATGGGTTAAAATTTTCATACAGAATGTGGCCTGGAAGACACAAATATGAACTTTATGCAAAATTATAATATCGTTGGATTATTCTCACTGGTTATGCATTTAGACTATCATATAAGTTTCTCAAAGGCTAAGAAAACATTAATTCCACCTTCTTTTAAGGTCCTAAAAATTGAATATCCTGGAAGATGTAAAAAACTCAAATTAACTATAAGAAAAGAGGAAGCAAGACACTTTTATGATACTTTTTAGAACTTTTCTCTCACAAGTAGTAATTGTGATTATTAGAAAAGTAATAGGAACACAGTTTGCAATATCTCAACAGAAGATAGAACTTTACATACGGAACAAAATATCAGGAATGAGAGGCACAACACCACCTGCCAAACAAAATAGCTAGAAACCAAGCAATTAATTTTCTTAATAAGAACACTCATAAATTTTGACCTACTGCCTTCCTGCTATATTCCCAGTTGCTGTTAAAGATGGTTCTCCATCAGGAGTAGCTAATGGATGCAACAACTCTACCTATTCAGTAATATATCTCACTGCTAATTAAGAATTTAATGTATTTTTAGGACAGAGTCATTTTCTGATAATATTAATCATAGAGTGTTTGGTTGGATATGGAAACTTCAAAAGGATTTTCACCAATGTCATTTATTAATTTTTTTGGAGCATCAACATGATCATCTTTGAAAAACTAGGTATAGAAATACAGCATAAAGAAACTGAAAGATTTTTCTATATATCATCTGCACCATACTTTTAAACCTGACATTCTGTTTCCCCATAAATTAAACTACAGACAAAAATGGAATGAAAACTTCCTTCGACAGAATACAAACAGAAATCTAGGAAACTTATATTTTATCTTAAATATGCTTAATTTAGCTTGATGATATTTCAGCCTACGTAAATACATTGGTAGAATTGGTTTCTGTCAGACATTAATCTAAAAACATTGCAGCAATTTTTTTTTAGGAACTTGGACTATTCTGGAACCTGGACTATTACTGGAGCAGTGAGAGTGACTTCTAAACCAGGATAGCGACAACAAAGTACAGGTTCCTTTCTGTTTTTTTTTTTTCTTTTGTTCTTCCTCATCCACTCCCCCGGTTATAGCTTTATTTGTTATTTCAATCTTTCTAGCACCATTCAAATGTTTTTATTTTGCTAGTAATTCTTCAAAGAAAGCTTAAGTAGAATAACTTGTCAGATATTTTTTCCATTTGTGTTGGAGTCAAATGGAATTTCAGATAGCATTCAATAAAATTATGTTTGTCTTTTTTAATCTTCTTAATTTTCACTGGATTTAATTTTCACAGACTAAATTGGGAAATTACATATTCAGTGTGACTATATTTTCTCATAAAAACAAAAAAACTATTACAGGGGAATGGACAGGGAAGAACAAAGAAACACAAAGGAAGGAACAACCTGCAAAGTATTTTATTCTCAAAACAAATGAAAACCACACATAGAAGACTGTGTTTAACAAATTTTCTGTTAACAATAAGGTATTTTATTATGCTGCGCATTTTACCAGTTGTTTCAATAGTAGAACACATTTTACTACCAATGGGCTGTGCAGTCTCTTAAACAATGACCATATTATAAATAATGCATACTGTCTATCACAGAGAAGTTTCAGACAGTAAAAGATGGTATTATTGTGCAATTGAACATTAGTGCTCAGCTACAGTGAACACAGATGGAAATTAGCAGAGCCACTGTAATAGAGGAGGAGAACAAAGCGTTTCTGGTTTTCATTAGGCCCATTTAGGGAAAATACTATTACTAGTTGCTTTGTTCTTTTGTTGAAAATATTTTAAGGATCGTTTTGCATTTAAGCTGCCTTATTTTAAGATGTTTAGATTATCACAAAATTAACATATGTCATCTTATATTTCTGAACTACTTCCAAAAGACTGAAGAAAACAACAAACAGAAACCCTAAAGAAATAAACAAAATATTCCTGAATCTGAGAACAAAAGATAAGTCATTATATTTGCAGTATTCACAGATGTTTCTTATATTTAAGTAGCATTTGTTCAAAATAATCAATACTCTGCAAAGGGAGGGAAGTCTTCATAACCATTTAGTGTTGCAGAGTGGGCATATGCAAAACACGGATGGGATACTCTACATTTGTCGGAGAGATGCAGAAGTACGATACTTTGGAAACCTAGCAGCATTTAAGTTTAAGATGCTCTGTCCAGTTCAATACAAGTTCCCCTGACTTGAAAATTATTCATTGGCATTATCTGTAATTAAATTCCCAGTTAAAGCTTTACCTTTCTGTCAAATATAATAATATTTCCATGCAATCCATCTTTCCTATTTGCAAAAGATCTATTTGGCATTAGATATGGACTGGAATGGTAGAGGATGAAATACAAACTCAGGAATGAAAGCAGCCCTAAGCAGCTGTGTTTCTCCCTTCTGTTGTGACAAAACCTTGGAGATGGATCTCAAGAGGGACCTCCAGGCAAATACTCCTGGCTTCTGCAGTTTTCATTTCTTATACAGTCAAAAGGATTTTGAATTAAGATTACACTCATACATAGTACCAAGTCCATTAAGAAAAGTAACTATTAAAAAAAAAAAAAGAAAAAACCTTGAAAAGAAAAAAGGAAAAAGAAGAAAGAAAAGGGAAAAAGAATGTTTCTTGGCATCATTCTATCCAAGATACTTGATGATGCTTGAGTTGATTTTTCTCTAAGCCAGAACAACTGGTTGACTTGGTCATGCAGTCATTAAATCAGATTTTGGATATAAATAGGCTGAGTAAAAGAGCTTAAGAAAAGAAAGGAGAACAAAGTGTATTTTATTGCAGCCAGAATTTTATATCCAAGACAATTTACACTCTCAACAGGACTTTGGGGAAGCCATCTGTAGTGATGGTGGGAACTGCAGAAGATCAGTGAGTCTGGAGAAGAGCAAAGGTGATGAGAAAGGTGGAAAGTATTTTCTCAGTACCTACTAACATTCCTCTACTAACATTCCTTTTTCTTAGCTTTGAGTATGGTCCTTTGCAACTATGGTTATTTCAAGTAGTAATATTTCTTTTGACCATTACTGATTAAGAGTATCATACCGAAAAAAAAAACCACAGTGAGTTTATTTAAAGATTATGCGTAGGAGAAATGACAGCAGGTGTCAAGAATCCATATGCAAAGGAGCCAGCATCACTCACAGACAATATAATTCACAGCTATATTACCATTACATGCGGCTGCTTTATAAAGCATCTTGATAACTCATTTGACAGCAAGTACAATTTGTTTTGTCACTTTAGTGGACCTTCTTCTAAAATAGCATGCTTTACCTACACAATTAAATGAAGAGTAAGGCAATTTAAAGACTTGGTTGTCTGTGAGTTCTGATGCTGCCACAAACAGTATATTATCTTTGGCCTTCAGAAGCCTAAACCTTTTATGGTATGTTTGATTTTTGCTAACCATGGACAAAAAGGCTAACTAATGGCATCACTCTCAAGGATGCAAGCTTACAGTTCAGCCTGGTGCTGTCTGCGGACAACTAATGGAGACAGTAAGTCACTCATCACCAGAGCTTCACTGTCATTTGACACAGTATACCAAAATTCAGCAATTGCTTTACAAAAATGATGAGTTTTTAGATTGCCTAACCTTTTGGATACTACCATGTGGAAGTAATTACAACTAACACTAATTAGTGATAGTCCATGAGAATTGAATCTCTTTGCTCATGATAATTATCTTGCTCACATCCTAGTATAAAATTTAGAAGTGTTTCTATAAACATCTCACATCACTGATTGTGACAGAATCTTGAACTTTTTTCTGCATCTCAGGTGAAAATTGGTTATAATAGATCATGTACTCATTTTACATGATTCCTTTTTTCATTTTTTTTTCAAGTATCTAAGTAACAATTTAGGAATCCTAATCCTAAGTAAGGAACAACACTATAGTTATTAATGTGTTTTTGCTGGAAAGAGTCTTAGCATTTATTTTCTGATTTGTTTTATAAAACAAAAATTCAGAATTTGCATTAGTATCTAAGTAACAAACCCTTCCAACCTCAATCATTCTGTGATCCCAAAGTTTAGTTTTTCCTTCCCCTACCTTATTTTATTTTTCACTATTCTTTCTCTTTTTCTCCCTTCTATATTCATTTATTTTAATTTATAAATACTGCTATTTCAGGTAGATCTGTAGATGTTCTTCTCTGATACTATTTTCATTTTTTTTTTCCATTAAGCAAAGGGTAAAGTCATTTTGCAAAAGTCAGGCTTTTGAACACACTAAGCCTGCCTTAAAAAGTTTTGGTCTCAGGAAAAAAATCCACTGTATGAAAAGAGAAAAGAGTAGTCAGTGGAAAAAAAAAATGAATGGAATGAGTTCTATTCATTTGATCAAATAAACAGTCCAGTAAAAGAGAAAAAAAAAAAGTTTTGTTGAAAGATAACTCTTAAATATGGCAAAATTTTATAGGATCATATCCTACTGATCTCCTGCTATCAGTAATAGCAAGAAATCAAAAAGATCTGAAAAAGTTCCAATTGTATATGAAAGCCATTTGTAAAAGCTACTTCTAAAGCAGAAACACAGCAGCAACACAAATTAGCATGCAGGTATGTCTAGAAGGCTACAGCTTAACTTCTTCGTGGATAATTTATATCAGTTTTATATAGACTGTACTTTTTATTCATTTCAGCAAAGGCAATTTAATCAGAAAACAGTACAACAAATGAAAACACAGCATATGAAACAAAGAAAAACTGAAAGAATTGTACAACCTGTGCAAACAAACAAACCAACAAACAACAACAACAAAAACAAGAAAGCCAAACAAAATTTGAGGAAAATTGAGTTGGAAATTAATGAAGAAATACTGAAAACACTTTTAACAGTTAACTTAGTGTTATGAAGACACCTTTTTTTTATTTTTTCTTTTTTTTTTATTTTTACAATTCCCACAGTGAATGTCTCTGCTTCAAATTAATTATGGTTGGTTTTACTGTATCACACAATTTATTCACAGCGTTTGTTGTAAAAGAAGAACGTGGATGCTACTACAGGGTGATCAGGTACATTTTATACCTGTACCCTGCTGGAAAACAGCTCTGTGGAGAGAGATTTGAGATTCCTTGCTGACAACAAGTTACCCATGAGGCAGCAATGTGTCCTTGTGGCCAAGAAGGCCAATGGGATCCTGGCTGCATGAGGAGGAGCGTTGCCAGCAGGTCGAGGGAGGGGATCCTGCCCCTCTGCTCAGCTCTGGTGAGGCCGCACCTGGAGTACTGGGGGCAGTTCTGGGCTCCCCAGTGCAAGAGGGACGTGGAGCTTCTAGAGAGGGTTCAGCAGAGAGCCACGAAGATGATTAAGGGACTGGAGCATTTGTCATATGAGAACAGACTAAGTGAGCTGGACCTGTTTAGTCTGGAGAAGAGAAGGCTGAGAGGAGATTTGATCAACATGCTCAAGAAGCTGAGGGGTGAATGTAGGGAGGATAGGGCCAGGCTCTGTGGTGACCGGCAGCGGGACAAGGGGTAATGGGTGCAAACTGAAGCACAGGAAATTTAATCGCTGTATGAAGAAGAACTTGTTTCCTGTGAGGGTGACAGAGCACTGGAACAGGCTGCCCAGAGAGGCTCCTTGTGGAGTCTCCTTCTCTGGAGATCTTCCAAACCCGCCTGGACACCACCCTGTGCCCCGTGCTCCGGGTGTCCCTGCTGGAACAGGGGGGTTGGACTAGATGATCTCTAGAGGTCCCTTCCAACTTTAAGCATTCTGTGATTCTGTGATTTTACCTCACAGATGTCCCAGTACTATTTAAAAGCCAACTAAAGACTATGAACAATTGGACTTAAACACCATCCTCACATATCCCGCCTCAGGCAACTCAGTAGTTAGCCCTATTGTACAAAGCAGCTAGAACTGCTGCATTATGCTGCCCCTGTATATCACTAAGACACAACGGACAAAAGCAGAAAGGAAGGTTTTAATGAGGTTTATAAATTTTTGGAGCAGATACACAAAACTATCTCCAAACTACGTACTGCCTCTGTTGGGCTGTTTTTATTTTCATACAGTCAATATTTCATGCAGCCAAACACATTTAAACATGTGTGCTTTTGTGTAGAACCCCTTCAAAAGAGGATTAAGGAACAGAAAAAGAACATTAAAGCTTCTCTGAATGTTACTGGGCAGGGAGAAATGTCAGTGAAGCTGTAAATCAACTGTCATTTACCAGCTTAAAAAATAAATAAAGAAATAAAGCAGCAAATTTTCATCATTTTATATGGAGTACTGGAGTGCCAACTTACGAATGGGCACTCAGATATGGAATGGGCACTCAGATATGGACTTAGCACCACAGGTGTGGACTTAGTATTTCTTTCCCTCACCAATTGCCAGCTATTCCCTACTGCAATTTTCTCTCTATTAATCTAGTATACTGGTACAGAAGGATGGAGAGAAAAGATCTCCATACTTGGAGTACTTGAGTACTTGGTCAATCCCACAAACTCTAAACTTTCTATCATTTTGTTTTGGCAATAACATAGAAGGCCTTTAAAACCCAGCTCCCCATTTCTGCTTCTTTTTGGTTTTGCAGAAAACAAAGAACTGTGGGGATAATAATGATAATAAGGATATGTTATCTTTCTGCAGCAGAGAATGGAAACAACGCCTTGTAGGTTGGAAGATCTATATGCACTGTCTTAAGAGTAACGTAACTACCACTCACATGTGGGATAATCCCAATTCCACCTGAAGCTATTAATTTAGAACCTGAACCACATAGCAAAACAATATTTTTTCTCTCCTAATTCTCAAATTTCTCATATACATTTTTAAGATGCAAAAATCTGCTATTACATCCTGATTAGGTAGTTTTCCCCTGACTGAATTGCCTCTGTTCTGAATAGATGTTCAGTATTTTAAGCGACTTATCTTGTTAGTGTATGGAGCCTACAAAATTACTCTGTTGATCTAGCTGTAATTTTCAGATCTGGCAATGATTTAACCAAGAGTATGAGAGAGTATTCTTTGTCTAAAAGCTTGGTATTAAGTAGCAGCTACTTTGATGAAACATATGAAAAAATCTATTACTTTCTAATTGACATAATATTTTATAATCAACTTGATTTGTATTATATGGAGAATTACAGTCTTACTCATTGTTCCTGGGAATGATATATTCCACTGCAGCTTCAGCTAGGTTGAAAAGATAAGAGGCTTTAAGTGCTTAATTAGAAAGGCTTTTAGTTTTAAAGTTATGCATAGTCGATTAATACTACATATTGGGCTATAAAACTACATGTTATGACTGATGACAGCTCCTGCTTTGAGGCTAATGCTTGTTTTCTAATTAAACCTGCAGTATTAAAAATGCTTTGGAGAGACCTATGCAACCATTTATATTTTACAGTCACAATAACAATCAAAGTATTGACACTAATCTGAATGTCTACACTCAGAGGTATTTAAGAAACAACTGAGATTTGTTTACCCATGGAAATTGCCCATGGACCTACAGATGCCTGTCATCAACAGTAATCACCATGGTCCATATGTGAGCATTATATAGCTGAGCCATTACTACAAAAAGAAAAAAAAATGGTAAAAAGAAAATAAAAAAATTGTGTGTTCTATATTTATATTAAAGATGAATAATTGAGATAATCTGATTTCCTCCTGCAAACTACTGTGAAACATGAGAGAAATGCATAAGTCGTAACTAATCAAATATCTGTTTTTGTTTGTTTGTTTGTTTTTGTTGTTTTGTTTTTTTGATCATGTCAGCTTTGTTTACAAAAACGAACACTGGAAGGACACAATGATTCTGTAAACTGCACCATCAATTATTATTTGTCTTAGGACAAAACCACTGCAATTTATAATGAAATTTATGAAGAAAACCTAGAAACCTAATCATGGTTCACAATTTGAATAATAATACAGCTTTAAAAGAACAGGAAATACTATCATCACAGCTATCTGTGATGAGGATGTAAGAGAAGTACCATAGAATCTGAGAAGTACCATAGGAATAGGAAAGGAATAACAGTGACTCAGTCTAGAATATATGCAGATTAGTTTTCTAAATGTATTCTTTGCTTACATGCAAGAGAATACAACTTTCTATTCTAGTCTTGCAGTCTTCTCATATGGAGAACTGTTGCAGCAAACACCTTGTTCACCCTAGACATTCAACAGAAGTTTTAACAGATGTCTTCCTGCCGCTATAACTGCTACAAGTCTTATAATAATTTTGGCAAATAGTCATAAGTAGATTTCAAGGATGAAGTCCCATTTAAATAAACAGAAGTCTTTTTCTTTTGTACCACTGCATACTTAAATATCATAGTACTCTGAATGTCTATTCTGAAAGGAACAAGATAAAAATTTTTATAATGTAAGTGGATGTGTCTATCTATCAAAATGGTTTATTTCATTTCTACAAAGTATAGACAGCCAAGGAAACACTAGGGCTTCCAGAAACATGACTTCTCTACCTAGAACTCAACATTGCTAGAACAAAAAAAACCTGTTTCCTGTGTAAAAAATAAAAAGAATTTATACCAAAAACATAAAAGGTCTTTTAAGTTTGTATGATGAAAAGAAAAAAGGTAGAAAAGAACGAATAATTAGGAGGGCTTTACTCCTGTTATTTAGTCCTCTATTACCCACGCACTCTTACACAGAGCACCAACAGGGAAAAGCTGGAGACAGAATAGGAAAACAGGAGCAAAGAGAAGGGGCTACATCTCAAGACTACGAGACATCAGACTTTTTTTTAAATCCCCTCATTTTTGCCTGTTTTGTACTTTTCAGTACAAAACTCCTTGATTGCTAATGTCCTTTGGTTCCCCTGCCAATACGAAACCCAAGACATTTCTTCTCTTTTTTTCTAAGTAGGAGATTGTACAAATATACTTACACTTTGACATTAAATTGGCACAGATGGCGATGATAATACATTTATCCAATTTTAACTTATCTCAGCAAGTCCAGTTCCCTTACATATCAAATGAACATAATGCTCCTTAATAATTAAACTATAGTCCTGTAGACATAAATTAACAATGTCATGAAGGACTTTTCCAGCACATCACAAATAAGGTATCCTTCACTCTGTGTATGAAATGAGGTAAAGATCATGGTGGAGGTGAAATCAATCATATCACTAAAAAATGCAGAATACAGTCCACGCAAATGCAGTCCACATATAACAGCGTGTTACAAGCAACTATAACTCCAGCACTTCCTATGATCATATTATGGTCTGGTCTGTTTCATATGATCATATTCTTTTCTCTTATATGGTATCTGCACTACACAAGTTTATATTCATTAATGATAACATTTACCTCATTAGGAGTTAACTATTACAGGCCATTAAGAAATTTATATATGTAAAAACTTTTCATCTACATCAGGTTTTTTACTTCCCAATGTACAGACTGTGGTGGTTTGTCTCTGTTCTTCCTTCCCATCTTTGAAATTTTAAACTAGAGACAAAAGTACAGCTAAAGCCACAGTAGAGAATTCAATTACTTCTACTTTTTTACATAATGGTTGCTATTTCTGCATAAGATCATAAACAACAATGTTATTAAATAGAATAAATATTTCATGCCTACTAGCACTCAGGAGAAAAAACAAGAAAGTAAAAAAACAGTTTCTTAGAAGTATTCATTTAGTACATCAGAATCAATAAAAGAAGAAAAGACACTACTAGCTGGGTACATCTGACATATCTGAAAGGTAGGAAACTCACAGAAAACTAAGTAATTCAGAAACCGGACAGATTTGACTTTCACTGTAATGGCATGCATTTGAATTGTATATATAGGTTTCTTGCTTACATCAGACATCCCTCCCCTCCCCTTTTCTAGATGTATCATATTTGTTTGAACATATTTGTTAAATATTTAACTTTGGTTGAGTTGTGCAGAGAGGAACCTCATGAGGTTCAACAAGGGGTCCTGCACCTGTGGAGGAATAGCCCCAGGCACCAGGACAGATTAGGGGTTGACCTGCTGGAAAGAAGCTCCCTGGAGAGAGATTTGGGAGTCCTGGTTGACAACAGGCCAACCATGAGGCAGCAATGTGCCCTCATGGCCAAGGCCAATGGGATCCTGGCTGCACAAGGAGCGTTGCCAGCAGGTCGAGGGAGGGGATCCTGCCCCTCTGCTCAGCTCTGGTGAGGCCGCATCTGGAGTATTGGGTCAGTTCTGGGCTCCCCAGTGCAAGAAGGACATTGAACTTCTAGAGAGGGTCCAGTGAAAAGCCATGAAGATGATTAAGGAATTGAAGCATCTATCGTATGAGGAAAGACTAAGACCCAGCGAGCTGGGCCTGTTTAACCTGGAGAAGATTGAGAGGAGATCTGCTCAATATGTATAACCCCTCCTCAGGGGTATAACCTCACCTGAGGGGTGAATGTAGGGAGGATGGGACCAAACTCTTCTCCGTGGTGGCCAGTGATATGACAACGGGTAATGGGTACAACACAGGTCAGAAACACAGGAAGTTCCACCTTCATATGAGGAAGAACTTCTTTCCTGTGATATGAGGAAGAACTTCTTTCCTGTGAGGGTGACAGAGCCCTGGCACAGGCTGCCCAGAGAAGCTGTGGAGTCTCCTTCTCTGGGGATTTTCCAAACCCATCTGGGTGCCACCCTGTGCCACGTGCTCTAGGTGTCCTTGCTGGAGCAGGGGGGTTGGACTAGATGATCTCTCAAGGTCCCTTCCAGCCTCAACCATTCTGTGATTCAGTGACCTTACTTCTTAAGGCATCCCTGCAGAGAATAGGAAAATATTCTTGGTAGTGTTCTCTTTCTAGTTATTCTGCTTATGAATGACAGCAAAAGTAAAACAGTGTAGTGAATGAAAGAAGAAAGGCAAAAGACAGAATTTCAAAATAGTTTGTTCAGAAAATCAGCAACAAATACACGACAAAGATCGATGAAAGAAGTGGGTCTCATGAAATAATGAAATTAATATTTGAAATAAACATCTTTTTGTATGAAAACTAGCCATTAATCATCACTGCAATAAAGAAGTTATTTAAATTATAAAAAGCTTACAAAGTATGTCAAATAACCACAAAAGAATTTTGGAAATGAGAAGACAAGAGTTGGGTGCACATGATACTTATCTGAGAGAAGATATGTTTTTCCACTGGTACTATCAATTCCTGTCCTTTTCTGTTATATTACTCTTCCTTTTCTATTAACCTACTGTATATAGCTACTAATGTTACCCCACAGTGAAAGACTGTACAATCTGTCAATGTGTTTATCCTCTGTACTTGGCAAGATGTATGTTGGGGAGTGGAGGAAATATCGATAGCCCTTTTCTTCTACACATGTGAACATTTCACTCTGCAACTGAGCAGAAAAAAAAAGTATTTTTAAAATGAGCAGAGAGACAGCTACAAACCCTCATAAACTAAGAAGGATTTTTAATAGACACCAACCATGTCTTCTGACTTTTTAAAAATGACTCATTTTCAGGTTTTTAATTTTGAATTTAAAATCAAGCAGTTCTTGATCTTAAGGATTTTGAACAAAAACATTCCTTATCAGTTAAAAGGGAAGAATTCTAGAAAAGCACAAATTTCACTGTCATTGTTATAACTGAATGTTATTCAGGATGCAGAAACTGAAACAGACTAAATGACTAGAGTAACATGTAAATATATTTTCATTTTATTGAGCAATTATGTATTTACTGGAGCAACTTTCATACAAAATAATCTTATATATTTGGATGATATTCTTTGAACATATGTATGAAAATATTTGATCACAGAGGCAATTATTTACATAATGCAAGCACTTTTCAGCTTGACCTAATATCTGTTGGTTAAAGCTTCACTTTTGGGCTGAATGCTTTTGTAAATGAACGAATTTCTTCCAAAGGGGGCATGTGATGTTCATGTTCATGAATGTCATGCTAGATCTTCATAAGTGGGTACCTTCAATTATTTATCAGAATGCTATTTAGTTTAAGAGTGGATATTCAAGTTTTGAAAATGTATGTTTATCCCATATTTTTTCTGGAGTGCCATGTAATACAATATAATGGTATTGTCAGATGGATTTGAAAAATACATAAAGATTACAGAAAAAAAATATACAGTGTGCAATCACACAACAAGTTGTAAAGCAGCTAGCTATTTACACTGGAGAGTAATTTTTTCTTCTTAAAGGCTAAGTGAAAAATTTGACCTGGGCTATATCCAGTAAATGAAAAGATGATGCTCTCATATTGTGTGAGACAAACTGATCAATTTGAGCAAATTAATTCCTGGGATCACCGAAGATTTTTCTGAAGATTGCTCTAAATTCAAAGTAGACAGCAGGTCTGTTAAAGGAGGCAGAAGGAGGGGTGAACTGGACTGTGTCAGCATTCCCTGATAGCAGTTGCAATGATGGCTACATGCCATGTTTCACCTTGACTCAAAAGAATAAATAAACCCCACCTCATTTATGCGGTGGAAGACAAACCATTCTTTATACATATGTACTTTTAAAGAGACATTTTACATTTCAGAACTAAATCAGAAGCTACACACACCTGAGGTACAGTTTCCAGTACAGGTTTTAACTTGTCTAACTACTTGCATTATTTAATTTTTTTTCACTGTAGAAGGTCTAAAACAAATATTCATATAACTGCGGTCTTATGTAAAGGTAAGTATTCTCAGTACTTCCAGAAAATGTTTTAATGAATGCATATGGAACAGCTCAGCCATACAACCCACGCCTACTCACAAAATAAAATATAAATGCATTCAGACACAAAGTCTTGAAGCCAAAATACTGTAGGATGAAAACTGAAGCATGTATGTACGCAGACTAAGGACTATGCAAAGCAGACATCTCCAAAGAGATCATTCTGATCATTCACTTGCTCATGAGCAAGTGATCCTCCTTAAAAGTGAAAGGTTCAAAAGATCGAGCATCTGTCAGCATGTTGAGGATTAGCTGCTGTTTTGATAACCTAGCCTTAAGATCATTTTGGCTTGCCATGTCCATGAATCCAAAGAGACTATAAATAGTTAAAATGTAACCAAGGAAAAGGAAATTCCAGATAGAATTAAAATAGGTAGGATATTAAGAATAGTTTCTTAAAGAGAAAAAAAAAATCAATCTACAAATACAATAAGGTGCATTTAAGATTGCATAGGAGACCCATCTAAATACTTCCATAAGATGACGTTCTAGGGAAAAGGATTTCCTTAATTCTGAATTGTCTAAATATTTAGTGCACACACAAAGTCCCTGGAGTTCTTAGTTCTACAGTGTACTAATTACATACAATCAACTGTATGATGATACAACAGAGGAGTTCAGAGTTTTAACTGTCATTCAGAATACATGATACAACTTCAAATATTGATTGTGGTCTCATTATGAAGAAATATACTGAAGTATTGCAGGTCTTCTTCTGAAGGATTTTGTGATATTTTTGCTATAAAAGGAATTTTATGCTAGGTTCAAAATGAAATTATGCAGGAAATCACAGAAAATATGCATATTCTTTAAAATATTCTTTAAAAAAGTCTATAATCATATTTTTTGATTCTATAATCATTTTATAATAATTGCATTTTTCAAAGAATTATTTAATGTTTAGAAAAACCATTCAATCACATACTTTAAATAGGCAATAAATGAGAAAAATAAAAACTACATCCACCCCATTATAAAAGATAAGCAAACAGAATATTCATTATTGCCAAAACTTCCTGAATAAATTCTAGCAGAAGAATGCTAATGAACCTTGACTACTATTAAAAAAAATGAAATAGGAAAACCATCCAGAGTGTATAGTAGATCAACTCTTATCCATAAAATCTACATTTGTTTATATATCATTTAAAATTCAGTTAAACCATACTTTAACATCAGAGCATAAAATTCTAGAAATGTATTCTTACAAGTAACAGCAAAGGTACAGTTTCAGTCAGAAGTCCAAGAAAAAGCAATTGCTATTAGATTTAATGTGATTAAGTTTGGCACATCTGCTCAACAATATGCATGCTATAAAATAAACAAGCAGGAAAAATTGAATGTAGTACCTTGATGCAAACCCACCAAACATATTCTGTAAAAGTATTATTGCTGGAGAACTTTGGTAGTATTTCTAATGAACTTCATCACCAAATGATTTGTATTCCCTGCACAAGAAAGATGCCAAAAATGCTGAGTTCAGCAGCAGGCCACCAAGACGGCTGGGGTCTGGGGAACTTGGCCTGTGAGAAGATGCTGAGGGAGTTGTGCTCAACCTGCAGAGGAGGAAACTTAGTGGGGCTATATCAGCTTCCCAGAAGCCTGCAAGCTAAGTGTATTTTTCACCCAGTTTTCAGATCACAGAAATTATCTCGGCACATCAGACCTGGAGATTAAATATTGAAACAGTTCTGTCAAAAACATTGCATAATTGAAAAATCAGTAGTTGAGCTCAATAAGGTTAGGTTCTCAACTTTTATATAGTATCTTATGATGACATAAATTAGAATTTATTTTGCCCTTTTTAAGCCATAATCACAAATGAAAAAAGACTTAGAAAATTAACATTAAAAAAAAGTTTACAGAAACATTAGAAAAAGTTGATCCTCAAGTTGTTGCTTCTAAATGGCTAGCATAAAAATGGCTTAGCTGAGAAGAACTACATATAAATCCATATCATTTGCACCTATTAGTTTTTTGAAATTTGTGCCTCTGTGAAGTTTATGAAGTTTTTACATTTGATAGATTGATGTGAGAGAATTGTTTGAGAAAGGAGAACTTAGAAAAAACTAGTATCTAACAGAAGTTATGGCATTATAGAGGCTTGCTCGAGGTTGCCCCCCATCAAACTGCAAAAAAATGGAGTATCTAGTTTATTTATAAACAAGATATAAACTACAAACTATTTATAAATGATATGTATGTTTTTGGTATTCTGGTCCAAATTAGCTCTCATAATAACTTTGAGGTCACTGCTTCACTAATTAGAAGATACTACCTTTATGTTTACTTCTCTGAATTAAGTGTAGGTAAAGTATGAGTGCAAGTACCTGTACATGGAATTTTATACTGCTATATATGTTGTACAAATTGTCCTGGCAATTTTGAGTCTTTCCTGTTTTAGAAAACCAAGGCCTTTTTATATTGTATTAAACTCATAGTATATTTCACAATTAAGTAGTATGTGGCATCAAAAAAAAAATCCATCAGCTTAACCTGAGTTAAAATATTTTAAAGAATAAACTTGTTCTTTCCAGTAGCTTCAGAATTTAAAGTAAGTTATAAAGAAACATCAGTAAACATTTGGTATCATAGTATCCTGTTTCCTACAAATGCTAGACTGTGTACTTTCATTTAGAGCTGTGTCAGTCACGTAGTAATCTCATTCTCATATAATTACCTCTGTGTAAGTCATCACTTTAGTTTCAATAGCAAACTGGAAGCTACTCAGCTCTTAGCTAGAAAGAATGGTTGTGTTTTCAAGTAAACAAGATATTAAGAATTGAAAACATTCTCATGCAGCCTGCCAAAATAATGCAAGTATATTGAGTGTTTTTAGTAGTCACTCTATTGAAATCACCAATTAAGTATGCTATAGAATAACATATATTTATAATTGATTTAGTACATATTCTGAGGTATTGTCTTACTGAAAAATTAATAATTATGACCTCTGCACAAGAAATCATTGAAGAAAAACTTCACATTTTAATTACAAGAATTCGCTATGTTAATAATGCATTACGGATTCAATTAATTGCATTTTTGGAATGTGTAATTCTCACTAAAACTAAGTTAACCACTCTAAAACCTGTCTTCACTTATATTTAGAATTGTCAGTCAATCAACTGAACTCAATACACGCCACTCTTTCTCCTGTATCAGATCTTACAGCCGCTCAAAAAGTTTTTTACATCTTTCTTTTTATTTTCTGTACAGCTAGGAAATCCCCCAAATTATTCTGCAAGCCATCCCCCTCCTTGCAGACAAAAACACTGGAGACAGCAGAAAAAAGAGAACATACAGGGAAGCACAAAATCAAAAGCAAGGAATTATGGGCTTTTTGTATTCAGCAGAGATAAAGTTAAACACACTTCTGAGAAGGCTAAAAGTCTAAAGCTATGTCAATATTAGAGAGATGCTGATACCCAGATATCCTGTCTTCCAAAACCAACTGGGTTGTGGTTTGAGATGAAATTCAGAGATGAGGCAACAGGGATCCTTATGTTAATACTCCTCAGTCTTGACTGCATACTACTAGTCTAAAAATAATAAACAAAGTAACCAAGAATTTTGATGAAAACATGACCCACTGTGTTTATCTCTTTTGTTTCCCATATAGCAAAATTTCAAAATGACAGCAAGTAAAGGAATAGGCAAATATCTCTATTTCCTTAAATGGATAATTATCAGTTTTTTAAACAATGGCACGAAATACTTGTTTAGTAGCAAAATAGAATTTTAATAATTAGAATTTTAATATCACATTCCTTTCATGTATTTAAAAATGCATCAGTACTAATTAATTTGGCCTACAAGCTAAGTATTTATCATCCAGTTTTATAAGTAAGGAAGTACAAGCAAAATATGAAGTCGCCAAGACATCACAAAAAGAGATTCAGTAAAGCTAAGATCAAAGCCTATTTCTCTCACTTCAATCCTGCGACTTAACCTCCAGCTGGTGTTAGGTGCAGTTAATCCAGCTAATTGAGGATATGTTAATCAACACAGGGTGAATGATAGCGTTCTTGAAAGAATTAACAGATTTGTGGCAAGCTGTCCCATAGCTATTTCTACACTCTGCTCTTTACCAACAGGCCATGTCAAGACTAGATTACCCACTACTATCTCTGGAAAGCTTTATTGTAAAGTTATTGAGATGACATCCAGTGGCGAACAGCAGTTATTTGGCTATTACCATGTCAAATCACTTAAAGAATAGGAGCAAATTACTTTAAACAAATGAGTAGGCCAAGGAGGAGGCTAAAGCCTTTTTAGCCTCCCTGGTAAATCTGCACCTGACATTGAAGACACTTGGCACAATTTCACTGCACACCTTTTAAGTCTTTGGGACTTTTGGGACTTGCAGGAGCTCCTGTCAGCCCCCGCAAAATAGGATAAGCAAACAGTTTTAAAAGGGGAATATAACTTCTTCACTGATGCTGTACATTCAAATAGCTTCTTGGCTGCACCCTGAGTCTTTTTTTGAGCCAGCAAATATCTCCTCGAAGAAAAAGCATCCATCAAACACAAGTAATGCTATTTTCACCCTCTTGGGGACCTTTTCATAGGTGAGGAGACGTTAGTTTCAAAAAACCCTGGGATTCAGCAAAGCAATAATCCTGTGCTTAGCTCTTAATCACATGAGCATTTAGACTAAAATTTCAAAATAATTTGTCCCTGAAATCTAGCACATGCTTAACAGATTCACTTAATCAGATCTCAAATAAAGGAAAAATTGGGGTTAGAATCATGTTTTTGGAAATAAACAACATTAGAGAAATAGAAGTGCTAAACATGGAATGCCAAGAGAAACTAATGAAGTGGATATAATCATAAAAGAATTAGAAACATGAAACTATGCTTTTCTTCGTGGAGATTTGTTTAGCAAATTCAATTTTAGAAGCATTTAGAGAGAGCGAATTACAGGACTGGATATATATTTACATGTATGTGACACCAGACAGGCAAGCCAGTCAGTGATATAGGCTTCTCCAATTTTAGTTTGTATGAAGACAGATTCTAGTTTGGATTTTATATACGGAGCTCAGGAAATAGCAATATGCAAAATAGTATGAATTAACTTATACTGACTTTGCTGTAAAAAAGTAAAAATAACTGTATGCTACCAATTCTCCTACCAAGCAGCTCTTCTTTAGCATAGTAATATTGGGAAGACATGCCTGACCACATTCTCAGAACCGATTAGAAGCATTATAGCAATTGCAAATCCTTTTTCTTTCCAAGCTTTAGAGTAGCAACAGAGACAGTCAGGATCTTTTTGTGTTTAATATGCCCAATATATATCCAATTCCTATTGCACAGCTAAAACCAAATTTTTACAACAGTCTCCAGAAGACTTGTCTTCTTTTATATTCAAGAGGAGTCTTGTGCCCATATCTGAGCAAAATTAGCACTCATAATTCTAATAGCACGCATAATTCTATAGTCATACACTGATGCTGAAACAATGTATTCTAATCTACAAAGCATATCCATTTTCATAAGAGATAATGTATATCTCCAAGGGTTCTTATAATTACATTAAACCTATTTAAACCTCTGATTACTGCAATGAAAATGTGTATTGTTTAATAGATCAGACAGAACAGCTTCTGGAAGCATGCAAAGATATTTAATTCAGTTTGCAGTTTCCTAATGCAGACTTCAATATAATTTAGAGATGTTCTCAAAGAAACGATTCCCCTGAGGTTTTAGATATATTTTACCTTTATTTATTGACACTATTTAGTTCTTGTTCAAAGAAAAAAAATATTATTTTACAACTTCACATGATATTCGTCTGACACACAATACTGATTACATCATATATATTTGGAACCTAGTTTATTTGCAAACCTACTGACAAATTCCAGATAAAAAGAATTTTTATCTGGATGCATCTGTCCTCTATATTGGTTGAAGAGGTAAAAGTTTTACTTCTATTCATGTACATAGTCTGTCTAATTCTTTGAAATGGCTTTATCACTTTTAAAACCCTGAAAACATCCAGCAGTTATAAAGACCCTGGGACACTGGCTGCCAGTGCTGAATCCTGCAGTGCAGAGAACTTTATTCCTCTACTCTAAGGTAAGCTTGGATTTATTCCTCCAGAAGAGGCAATACCTTTGTAGTTAGTGAAGATTTCATGATCATAAATTCTTCATAGCATCATTCCTGGCCATAAAAGCTCGTAAAAGTAGGAAACATTCAGATTTATGTTCTGATTCAGCACAAAAGTTTTGAGGACTGAATTCTTTGTCAGGATTGTCAGAAACTGAAAGAGGAAAAGAGCATTTAGAAGTCTGAAAAACTCTCTGGGTAAACTTCCTCCCCTTAGCTCACAATCACTGATCATAATTATTCATATTTAACATCACATCATTGCAGGTTTAATGGGAGTGGGATCCCAAGCCTAAGCAGTTACTTGTTTAAATGTTTTTCTTTTATTCTAGTGCTTAATTGACCAATTTGGTTCAGGCTATGGTAAAATAGATTGCATTACTGCTAGTACTTTATTATTAGCAAGATTGGATCCAAAGGAGCCATGAGTCACTCTGAAAACTATCTGGGATCACTTATTTGTCTCTGCAATATAATTCCTCCTTATAGTGAAACATGCTTATATGAGACAATAGTCAACTTTTTCTCTTCAACTGATTTAAAGCAATCTAAGATTCACTCTTACACAGACAAGCACCTTGATAAAAATTGCTTCAATGTAACATATTAAAATGACATTATATCAGGGCAGCCTAATGTATATTGCTACCAGTGTATTACAGAAGTATTTCAAAATAGTGTTCTACTGCAGCTAATCATTTTTATGTGGAATTGAAAAGTATTGGCTCAGACTTGCCATCACTCAAATGAACAATAAAACTAGTTGATTTCAGCAGAGCTGCAGTTACCTCAGCAGTAGATGCCTTTGAAGGCAGAACTTGCCACATTAACTTTAGTTTGCAGGTAAAAGGGATGGAAACACTCAGAAATCATTACAGAAAAACATTTGCACAGGAAAGTTTATGCTGAGGAGGGGCTGAGGGAGCTCATTTTGTTTAGTCTCAAGAAGAAATGGGTAAGGGAAATGTAATTGCAAGCTTCAGTTACATAAGACGGAAGGAGCATGCAGACAAGACACAGACCATTCTCAGAGCTGCACAGCTAAAAGATGAGTACATGAGTTTCAGGAAAACAGATTTCAGTTTCATCTAAAGAAAATGGGAAAATATTTTCCCTAAGGATGGATAAGTACTAGAACATTTGTCAGAGAGCTTAGACTTTTTTCTTTTTTTTTTGGCTTGTTTATTCTTGACTGGACTGAGCACCTCAGCCTAACTATGAAGGGAGCCCAGCTTTAGACTACATGAACCTTTTGGTCCATTTTATTTTCTGATCAAGGAAACTCCCTTTGATCTGCTGGGGATGAGATTCCAGCTGCGGATTCTTTCCTATATACTTTTCTGCTAAGCCAGAAACTTATCTAAATATGATATAGTGTTTGGCATCTCTCTTTACTCCACAACATCATACTGGCATAAGAAGAGAGTATTAAAATATTTCTATTCTGGCCAATAAAAGTGAAATAAAATGGAATATATTTGTAATTAATTATAACTTAGTACAGATTTGCTTAAATCTCTACGGAATTAATTGAAGCATATCTCCTGCCTTAGACCAGCTGTTAAGATACATCTTGCTCGAAGGAGAGGCTTGAATGAAGTACTGTTAATTACCCATGGTTGAAACTTCATTTTCCTAACACAGAACACCAGGAACCACTATGACACTTCGTAAAATGCAATTTATGTTTCTCTGGAGAGAAGGTGGGCAAAAATACCCATTCTACTGAGAACAGAATGTATTCTCAATGTATTTAAGAATTGAAATCTACTCACAGGTTAAAAAAAAAAGGAAAGACTTATCAAGAAGCCCAAGAAGCCTAGTCAAGACATAATGTGTCCTTGCATTTTAATTCTCTGCCCCTTTAAACTTTCCATAAATGTGTGTGTGTATGCATGTACACATACATATACAAACATATATGGGTTGCAGGGGAGAAGAGAAGCAACCATCACTATATTTTACCCAGTCTCAGAAAAGTTTACTCTAGTCTAATATACAGAGCACACCAGTTCTTGAAAATTTCCTTGAAGGTTAAAATGGTAAAGCAAATGAATTACATCAAGGTAAAACATTGTTTGCTGTTTGACACAAACTATTTGCAGTCTTGCATGGAATCTGTACAACTGTGTGGGTGTATGTATTGCCTCTAGTAAAGAAAAAACTAGAATGAGCCAAAAGCTATTTTTCGGATGGGATTTGTCTTTGTGTGAGAGAAAAATAATGTTCATATTAAAACTCACTTTACTCAATTATGGTACTCATGAGAAAACAGATATTATACAAATATTTTAATATTTCTTATACAAGCTCCATATGATTAAAATTTCTTTTGTATTGTCATCTAAGTGGTTGATGTCTTCAAGTTTCATATTCTTGGTTTGAAAGCTTGATTAGCTTTTAAAGCTAGTCCCTAACATACACGGACACAAGTTTAAAAATCTAAATGTAAGACCAATCTATTTGGAACTCTTATGTTACATTAAAAAAAAAAAAAACCCTAAATTCAGGATGTAAATGCTATCTTAAAGACAGGTCTGTTTGGCAAGTTTAAACAAAGCAAAACATAATCTTTGGTCATATCTGAAAATGCATACCATAGTGATTTTCAATAAACCACAGAGCAAAATAGTTACTTATAAACAAGGAAATGTAAAATAGAGAATTTCTTTAAAAAAAATCTCCCTTTTAGTCATTCTCTACTATATTTTAAATAAGCACTTAAATGTGCTTAAATTTGTCGAAAAAATATGTTTTCGTAAATTACAATGTGATTCGCTCAAATACATTACATAAGTCTGTTACAGGACAGTAAAAAAAGAAATGAATATGTGAATGTGTAAGTCATGAGCTTCAGAGTTAATACTTCTATTTTAGAAATAGTTAATAGCAGCAGCTCATTCATACAGAGGCAAAAAAGACTAAAACAGCCTCTATAACAGCTATCATTTCTATAAAATCCCAAGATAAAACTTACAGGGTAACTGAATTTACAAGAAAGAGTACATATGTCCATTGAAGCAGAAAACAGCAACTCCCATTAGTCTTGTACATTAGTCATTTTTATCTTATTAATATTCAAATCAACTTCCAATCCCTAGTTTATCTTCTTGAATTGTATAAAATCACTGGTGGCTCCAGGGTTGGTGAGTAAGTTTACTAATAATTACCACATATATTTATCATATCCTTTGCCTGTGACTGTGAATGCAAATTTAACAAGGAAGGGTGTAAAACTACCACAGTAACTATTCCAAGCTACTTCATATCTACTGCTCGTAGCGATGGGCACTGGCCCCCTCAAATCTTCCTCCCACATCTTCCCTATCACCCCTAGGCTGTCCTCTCAATTCTATGCTAAATTTACGACAATAACAGCAAAATAATGTAATATAGTTTTCCTTATCAGGAATGAGTCTTTGCAGAAACCATTCTTTTTAAAACTCCAGAAAGTATTGCAGCTGATGATGATCATTTGCTCTTAAGCAGTTTTTCTTAATTGATTACTAAGCATTTGAAGGAGAAATTCAGTATCATCAACAGGAGAAAGAAAGACACAGATGGATCAAGTGACTTCTAACTTTAAGTCAACTAGATGAGAGGGTTTAAAAAACAGATTCCCTGAACCTTAAACTGACAATCTAAGCAGAAGGTCAACACGAAGTTTTTCAAGGTGGCAGTGGGAGACAGTATGAACCATATTTATGTGAAATTGAAATGATATAGTTACTCTTTATGTCTTCACTTCAGGACAAAGCCTTGACAGATTTGTTGTTATATCCCACTGTGATGCTCATAAAAAACAATAACGGTTCACTGTTCTGAGAATATTACATCTCTGATCGCACTTGCATCATAAAAATGTACACTTTTTTGTAAATGAGAAATGTGTTAGAAAAAAATATTTTGCAATTCCATATAGTCTTTGCTTCAGTGTGCTATGCAAGATTTTCCAAAGATAAATTAATAAAATTCAATATATGGTGCAGAATATTGCATTTATCAATATAATCTCATAGTTCTGGGCTACAGCACAAAATAGTGTGAAATACACAAAGAAACTCAACATGAATAAATAACATTTTCATGACAGGAACATGAAAATAAAAACATAAGCTTAACTCTTTTTCCCAAGATATATTAATTTTTAAATCATGATTCCTAAAGGCACTAGGAAAATATCTAAGTCTAGAATACATCTTAATTAATGTAGGCAGAGAGAGTGTTTCTTATATGTTCTTTCCTGCCGCCCATGTTCTCATGCTTGTGGCCATCCATAGAGTAGCAAACCATATAATCAAAAGTCATTTGCTTCACAGTGAACCCGTGTAGGTTTTGAGCTTGTACAGTGAAAAGAATCCAAGATAAAAATTGAGTTAGCCATTTACTTTGTAGTACAGGTATCAGGAGAGTAGAAAGTGCAAAGCTGGAACTGCCTACCTTGTCTGTGGTAGCTGTTTTCAATATCTAAATATCTGTCTTTCATAAAATTTGAAAGTGGAGAACTATGACAGCTCACCTCAGGGTGTTGTACAGATGCATCTTCAAACTTCTTGCAAGGAAGTCCATGGTATATAATCAGGATGTTACTACAGAGTATCATTTGCAGATACCTTCTGCTCATTTATTCTCATATATATACTGCATCTCTTTTTGCACACAAAAAGTTCAAAGAGTAAAATATTAGGAATGGCAGATGAATTTTAAAGTTTAAGAATTGTTAAGTGAGAATTCCAGATATGACCTTGGACAGCAGTGTTCATGAGCTGGATATTCAGGCTCAGAAGTCATAACAGAAGTTATTTATTCTAACTCCTTGAAATAATATGGTCCAAGGACTGAATCTTCTTCAAAAACTGCATTCTAAAAGAGTCTATCAACTTTATGCTTTCTAACCAAAGATTTGCACAAAATATTTGGGTGTAATTAAGCTTTGAAAACTTATACTTGAATAGATATATTATTCTGTTTGACGTTTGCCAGAAGTACAGCAATTTGATACTAAAGAAAGATAAAGCCCTTATATGTCTTTTATTATATGTTGCAAGCATTATATGTTATTATATGTCTGGAGTAGCTTGTGACAAAGCTCCTATTGCCATAGAAGATTAGCTTGAGGGGAGGGAGCTCTAAACTTGTTATCATTTTTAATAATAATAATTAACAATAATTATTGATTATTAATAATAATAATTTTTAAATTCTGAAATAGTAATTATATCTTTTCATATACCACCTTGCAAAACATACATGAACTTCTTTTGGACAAAAAAATCCCACTATTTTCTACTGAAACAAAAATAAACTGAAGGTTTTAATAACAAAGCCATTCCTTACCTTTTAGAAGTAAAAGAAAAATAACCATCCTTTCCATAAATATAAAATAACCTTCTTGACTTTCTATAAGCAAAAAAGTCAAAAACTACCTTTAGATTTTGACATGTTACTACAAAAGGAATTGCACTTAATCACATAGTATGATTTTCCAAATGGATTCATGATGCAATGTTCTCCTCAGGCATTTTCAAAAAATACTTCATAAGATTTTTTTCCTCTTAAGCTTTATCATTTAGGGCTAGGAGAATGAAAAAATCACAATAAACTAGATCCCTACTTACAAAGAAAAAGAGATAGGAAGAACAATGAAATAACTATTTTTTTTCTTTTAATATATCTACTAGAGTTAAACTAATTGAAATATATTTGAAACTAGTACAAGAAAGCTGTGACTGTGCCAGTTTCACTCTTCCAGTTAGACAATCTTGATAATATAATCTCAAAACTAGTAACTTCTCTTATAGCTTTTGGAGGTTTCCAAACCTACCAAAAACCCCAACACTGATTTAGGGTACTTAATTTGTCTGATAACCTTAAATGTCAAAATCCTCTTATTTAAAGAACCACACTCCCAGCAAGAAAGAAGCTACAGTAAGTGTTACAAAAGAAGTTTTCTTGTCCTTTATTTTTGCTGTTGATTCTATGTGGTTCATATTTTTTTAGTTACTTATGTTTAAAGTTACTTATGTTACCTTACTAAGGTAAACAAACTCCTCAATTACAAGCAGATCCAGCTAATCTGTCTTGTGAAGGATTGCTATGGTTTGGTTCAGGCCAATACAATTAGTATTTTAAATTTGAGTATATGTAGTAAGACAGTTGTCTTGAAACAACAATTTAGGAAAGATTTCTCTACCTGTGACTAGACAGTCAATTCTATTCTCAAGATAACAGAAAGCAGAGAGACTACTTCCTGAGCAACTTAAAATAACTCTCTTTCACGGATAAAGCTCCATCTGCTGTTGCTATTCACATGAAAACTTTTATTTGCCTAAGTGGCTCCACTGAAGTGCGTTGGTAGAAAAAGAGATATCTGTTTAAAACTGTATAATGTGGAAGTAGCCATTCAATAAAAGGGTTGTCTGTGTTTCCTAAACTAATGAGCAATTTGTTTTAATAGCTACTTAATTATCAAATGTTTCTTTTTAAATAGAAATCTAATAACTCACTGAATTAAAGCATAATTAAATAAGAAATTCTTTTCCCATGATAATGTGTTTTCTTTCCTTCTCATTTCCCTTAATTATTTCTGATTTTCCTGTCTCTTTCATGGCTTGTTCTGGTATATATTCTCTTACTATTCATTGGACTTTAAACATGGTTAACTACTAGTCATCTGTAAAAATAAATAAATAAAGTTGGAGGCTGGTAATTTAAACTTCCTTCTGCTTAATTGGGTAGCTAATGGGAAGAATTTGAATCAGGGATTCACAGCTACTGCAAGCACAGCTTTTCTACAGCTCTGCTAATTCAAATACATTTTGCTAGGCACTGGGATGTTAGTATGGTCAAATTAATTAGAAAATCAACTACTTAATGGGAGAAGTAAATTAGAGTTTGTTTCTCTGTAGAAGGGCAGACAAATAAAATTGGGCCTGTCTTACTCCTTATGGCCCTGTAGACCTTGGACTACTGGCTGTTGGTATAGATTAAAATTGCTTTCATGTCCTTAACAATTCAAATCCATTGGATACTTTCCTACTAAGATCAGAAGCTGAATGAGGAAGACTGTTCTCTAGGGCTCCTTTTTCTTTTTTTTCCAGTGCATATTAAATCATTGAGATGGTAACAAAGTTTCTAGGGATAAAATATTAAATAGTGACATTGGCACCACTTACACATATAGAAAAACAGATTTTGTGGGTTGCTAAGCACTAAGGAAACCAACTAATCCAACTATTGTAAAACAGCAAGTTCCTGTTAAGCAGGTTGATGATCATGAGTCCCTAACTAAACAATGACATACACAAAAATCTTGAAGTACAGCAGAAAAAAAAAAGTCACCTTAGTTGAGGTAGCTCATCAAAAAACACTTACAGGGACTTGTTATTTTGGGGTGGGGGTAAGGGGATAGAAAAAAAAAAAAAGAAGAAAAAAAAATATTGGTTTACTCTTTGTTCAAGCCAGAATGCAGACAATGGGCCTATTCACTAATTTCTAGTTGGCAGAGGATTGCACTGGGCCTGTTTCATGGTTTAGACTGTCCTACATAATTTTATTTTCTTATTTAGAATAAAATCATTTGACAGGTAACTGGAAAAGCCTGGTAGACTTTGCTTGAGATGATAGCAGCCTTTGCTGGGGACTACTGGGTTTATCCAGTTTTGTACATCTAGATAGCCTAACAGTCACTATTAATTACTTCACTGACACTTTGAACACACTGAACTGCCTTAAGCAAGTGCTTAGGTTAGTGCCCTTTGATTAACATGAATAGCTGTTTCTCTTCCAAAGTCATTTGGAATCGATACAGGGGATATGGGTTTATTTCTGTTTTCTGAGTCAGTACAGATGCATTCTTTTAAGTACCTCTTTCAAGAGTACTTTTTCAGGAAAAAAAATTCTTAATTTAGAAATTTAGGGCACATCTGCAATGTGTTTTTGCATATTTTTTCTACATTTCAATATATATCCACACCCAATCTTAAAATGGTTATTTTAAAAACAAGATTAGTAATATACATATACAGACAACAATATCTTGCTGTTTATTTTGTTGACACTAAGATAGCCATTAGAAAAGGTTTAAATTTAAAGGTTTTTATTGTTTGTCACACAAATGGATTAATGTTGAATTATTTTCTGTTCTTAGAAATATTTTAAAATCAGCATGAGAAAGGATTCATCTTGCTCAGTTGTCATAGGTTTTATCACAAGGGTGAATTTTCTTTTAAGTATGATATATTTTTATTCTCATTATCTTCTCGTTCTCCTGACAAAAAACATAATGGGTAATGAAAATGGCAAAAATTAATCTGCTAGCGTGACAGCGACTGTAAAATCATTAATTTTAAAATGACTGTGAATAACAGGGTAGTTGACTATCCTGAGCTATACAGCTTATAATGTAGAAAAGATGATGGTATCAAATGATTATTTTAATAAATTATCAGAGGAATAAATAGATATTGATGTTATGGTGATACAAAACACTAAGTCCACATCCTGCCTATTGATTTTTTTTGATTCTTTAAAAATCATTATGTATCACTAAAAATGGCGTTAAAACATAATTAAATCAGTAAGCCTGAAATTCCACTGAATTATTTTAAAGCACAAGCAGGAAGCGAAATAGGAGAGGCTGTAACAATGCTACAGCACTCAAAAGCAAAGGAGCTGAAAGACAAAGTCTAGAGAAACTTGGTTTAGCCATTTCAAAACAATTTCCTTCCTACTGTCCCACATTTTATCATGTTTCATCAACAGGAAAATTGGAAGGAAGTAACATATATTCAAACCTTAGATATTAGAATATACAGTTTTAAAGTACTATATTAAAGAATTTGATTATAGCAGCTTAAGGTAAGAAGCTGGTCCATACATTCCCTTTTGTAAAACCTTCTGACTGCAATAGTTAGCTAGAAGAATTCAGCAGATGTGTGAATTCTGGCTGAGGCAGGAGACACTATGGTTCTGATTTGGAGGCACAAAAACTTGGTATAGTAAAGAAAAAGTCTATCAGTGTCCCGTCTGGAATTCATAACAGATGGACCTTGAATGTGTGTAAGGTATTAAAAAAGCACAAAAGAAAGAATGCATCTGAAATTCTCTTTATTGTGTGACCACGAGATGATGGAATTCAGGATCCTGCGAGGAGGAAGCTGGACAAGAAGTAGGATTGCAACCCCAGACTTTAAGAAAGCTAGCTTTGACCTCCTCAGGGAGCTCCTTGGAGGAATCCCCTGGGCAAGGGTCCTAGAAGGAAAGGGGATCCATAAGAGCTGGCTACTTTTCAAGCACCGCTTTCTCCAAGCTCAGCATTGGTGCGTTCCTATAAGAAGCTGAGCAAGGCGGGCAGGAGACCTGCGTGGATGGGCAAGGAGCTGTTGGGTAAACTCAATGAGAAAAAGAGCACATACATAATGTGGAAGAAGGACCAGGGCACATGGAAAGGATACAGGAATATTGTCAGAGAATGCAGGGATGCAATGAGGAAGGCCAAGGCCTGTTTAGAATTACAGTTAGCGAGAGATGTCAGAGGCAACAGGAAGGGCTTCTATAAATACATCAGCAGCAAGAGGAAGAGTAAGGAAAATGTTGGTCCGCTGCTGAATGGGGAGGGTGCCTTGTTGAAGAGAAGGCAGAGTTGCTAAATGCCTTCTTTGCCTCAGTCTTTACCGCTAAGGCCAGCCTGGAGACAAGAGAGAGATCCAAGAGACAGAAGGACTTTCCGTTGGTCGAGGAGCATTGGGTTAGGGATTATTTAGGCAAACTGGACACCCAAAAATCTGTGGGTCCAGATGGCATGTACCCAAGAGTGCTGAGGGAACTGGCAGAGGTCGTTGCTCAGCTGCTCTCCATCATCTTGGAGACGTCATGGAGAGCAGGGGAGGTGCTGGAGGACTGGAAGAAACCAACATCCCTCCAGTCTTGAAAAAAGGCAAGAGGGAGAAGCTGCGAAACTACAGGCCAGTGAGCCTCACCTCCATCCCTGGAAAGGTGATGGGGCAGCTCATCCTAGAGATCATCTCTAGGTATGTGAAGGAAAAGAAGGTGATCAGGAGTAGTCAGCATGGATTCACCAAGGGGAATTCATGACTGACGAACCAGATAGCCTTCTACGATGAGGTGACTGGCTGGATAAATGATGGGAGAGCTATGATGGAACAGATGATGGGAGAGACGATAGGATGTTTTCTAGCTTGACTTCAGCAAGGCTTTCAACACAGTCTGCCATAACATCCTCATAGGAAGGTTCCAGAAGTGTGGACTGCATGAGTGGACTGTGAAGTGGATTGAGGACTGGCTGGATGGCAGAGCCCAGAGGGTGGTGATAAATGGGGCCGTGTCTAGCTGGAGGCCTGTGGCAGGTGGTGTCCCGCAGGGGTCAGTACTGGGCCCGGTGCTCTTCAACTTGCTCATCAATGACTTGGACGAGGGCACAGAGGGCACCCTCAGCAAGTTTGCAGATGACACCAAACTGGGAGAAGTGACCAGCACTCCCGAAGGCTGTGCTGCCATTCACAGGGACCTAGACAGCATGGAGAGTTGGACAGAAAGGAACCTCATGAGGTTCAACAAGGACAAGTGCAGGTTCCTGCACCTGGGGAGGAAGAACCCCAAGCACCAGGACAGATTAGGGGCTGACCTTCTGGAAAGCAGCTCTGTGCAGAGAGATTTGGGATTCCTGGTTGACAACAGGTCAACCATGAGGCAGCAGTGTGCCCTTGTGGCCAAGAAGGCCAATGGGATCCTGGCTGCATGAGGCGGAGCGTTGCCAGCAGGTCAAGCGAGGGGATCCTGCCCCTCTGCTCAGCTCTGGTGAGGCCACACCTGGAGTATTGGGTCAGTTCTGGGCTCCCCAGTACAAGAGAGACATTGAGCTTGTAGAGAGGGTCCAGCACAGAGCCATGAAGTTGATTAAGGGACTGGAGCATTTGTCATATGAGGAAAGACTAAGTGAGATGGGCCTGTTTAGTCTGGAGAAGAGAAGGCTGAGAGGAGATTTGATCAACATGTTCAAGTAGCTGAGGGGTGATTGTAGGGAAGTTGGGGCCAGGCTCTTCTCCATGGTGGCTGGTAACAGGACGAGGGGTAATGGGTGTAAGTTGAAGCACAGGAAGTTCCATTTCCATGTGAGGATGAACTTCTTTGCTGTGAGGGTGACAGAGCCCTGGACAGGCTGCCCAGAGAGGCTGTGGAGTCTCCTTCTCTGGAGATCTTCCAAACCCACCTGGATGCCTCTCTGTGCCACGTGCTCTGGGTATCCCTGCTGGAGCAGGGGGGCTGGACTAGATGACTTCTAGAAGTCCCTTCCAACCTTAAGTGTTCTGTAATTCTGTGATTTATATCATCATGAACTGCTACAGGCTCTTTCTTTAAAATGTTCTTTCCAAAATGGTCTGTTCCCCTTAAATGTGTTATTCTTTGTTTGTTTCAACAATGTGTTATTCTTTGTAAAAGTCATAGTTGAAAGTGATTTGCAAACTTAAATTAGACCTAAATGCTTTTAAGTTGCTTCCTAATTTAACTATCTTCTTTTCTACATTGAGATTAAAAATAAAAATTTTGCTTTACATACTATTCTACATCATTGCTTCTACTACAGTAAATCAAAAGTTAAGAGATTCCTTTTAAGAAATGAGGTTAAAAAGCAGTTGGAAAACTTGAAAGATACAGCTAGTTCTAGAAACAAGAAATGCTGTACACTTTTTTTGAATTTAAACTATGAGTACTATGTTTTACCTGTATTATGAGTACAGTAAGACATTTGATTCAGCTCATGCAAAGGGTAACTAATCCCATACATTTACAATTACACATACCAGATTTTCATATGAAATACTAAGGGCCTTTGCCATGTCTCGTATACATTCATTTTTCTCCTGCAATGACGAAAATGAATTTTCAGCTAGTGTTCTGTGGGTTAAGATAACCATGAAATAAGAAAAATACATCTGAAAGGACTCAGAATACATAATCATTGATATGAAATAGAAATTAAATAGTTTATAAAGGATTAATAAAATACTTTTTAGAAGACAATATTACATGCTATTTAATTACCATTTTATAGTATTTGTAATAACATTCCAAAATTAAATACAAATTGATTTTCTGCCCATATGTTTGTACACCCAAACAGTTCAAGTTCCACTACTATTTTAGCAGTTTTGGTTGACATTTTCCCTGATGATGCTAGCCTGTAAGAGATTTTTTTCCTTCTCCTTTGAACAAAAATAGATAATTTTAAGTTATTGGACTGTAAAAAAAAAAGTAATAATTACTAAAACCCATACTGTTGGCATGAATCTTTCATGGTAAAAGAGAGGTGGGAGGAGAGCTTGTGGAAGCATGAGACGACTCAATGTGAGTTAGCATCAGGCTCCGTTTATTTTGCGTTAGCGCTGTCCTTTTATACATTGAACACCAGACTCAAATGTGTATTTCACTGATTGGCTGATAGGTGCAAGGAAGAGATAACCTCTGCCTTGTTTATCCCAGCTGTTTTCTTCCAGCCAGTCCTTCTAACTATCTTCTTCCTGCCAGTCTCTCTGGCTATCTTCCTGTTTATCTTGTTCTAATCTTTTTAGCCAGTTGGCTACCTTCTTCCCGTTTGCCTTGCTCTAGTTCTTTTAGTCAGGGACGGGCCCAGGGTACCCCCCTGTACCAGCCAGTTCTCCACAGTAAAATGTGCGAGTAACCTAAAACTACAGAACTTTTTTATGGACAGAGGCTTGTAAAAATGATTTCAGAAAATATTTTCGTAATAATCACTGACTTTTGAAGAAAACATTTGTTAAAAAAAAAGAAAAGGGAACAAAACTAGCATTTCTATAGTCATTCTTACTTGAAAAGAAGCTAAGATCTGTATTTTTAACTTAGTTTCTTACTCCAGCTGTTTTCATTGCCCATCTGATTTTCACATCTGGTCCAGAAAAAAGAGTTCTATTCATCTTCTATCCTCCCCATAGACATGGTGGTGATATTTTCAAACTGAATTTAAGCCATTTGTTTAACTTAATTTTCAAAACAAGATTTAACATAAGTTAAAGAATTTCTACTAGAATATTCTAGAAAAAATTTCAAGCTGAATGCCAAAAAATTCAGATACCAAAATTGCCACATGTTGATATATATCTACAGCTGATCTAGACTGTTACTGTACACCTATAAAAGGAATTGAAAATGTGGAAGAAGAAAGAATGTGTGCATTGTGTTGTTTGTGGATCTAAGAGAGATGCTGTGAACAAAAACAGATGAGCAATCACTCTAATCTCCGTATGTGTCTAATTTCACAATCTCTGTTTGTTTAAGAGGCTAAAGTCTTGAGAACATGATATTGTTTCATTTTTTTTTTTAATTTTAAAATGTGTAGCTGTAATAGAAATGTTTGATGGATTTCAGGTTTGTTTGACGTGCTCAGGAGCACAGCTGAGTAGGAGGACTGAAGCAAGCTCTGAGCCCGCACAACAGCTTTGCCACTTGTGTGCCTATGACAGCTCTTCACCTGGTGAGCAGCTCAGCAGCCAGGAGTTCCCATGCTATCTGTCACTAGAGGACAAGTTGCCATCAGCTCAAAGCTAGTTTGTATCCACAGGTAGCAAAGATTTCAACCCCAGTGTAAGGATCTGTTCCCATTACTGTTAGAGGTGATGCAAGCATGTCCCTCACCATCTTCTCTCCTTCCCTGCTCCAAAATCATACCTAAAACTTCGCTAATCATGCATGTACCATTTTTTGCTGACAATTTTCTACGAATGTCCTTAGGACAGTAGCAAAGTGTTATAAAAACAAATGAACAAACAAAAAGCTTAGCTAATACAATGTCTCTCAGAAGGGACTCAGGAAAAACACAGGAACAAAATAAGCTTTATTTATTTATTTTCCCCCCTGCCCTCCCCTCTGTTACAGAAGACTAGGAAAGGTTGATATCAAGAGCGTGAGACTCCTAAGACCACAGAGGCAGAATCATAGTTAGAAGTATGGCTGAAAACAACACACAGCTCTTCTGACCACATCTATGCTGTGGGATGAAAAGAATATCCCTAGCTCTTGGCTCCACAGATACCCAGCCACACATGCCTATGGCCTTTTCTCTTGGAAAGGTAAGACAAATATATAAACTGGATAGGACCTGCAAGAAAGCACCTGATCTGGATGAGCAAAGGACCAGAACCTCAAGGGATCTTAAGGTACACAGCAGCCAGTTAGTCTAACTGCAGTCTTTCTTCACTCTAGTAGTGGCTTATGTAAAAGAGATATGTGGCAATAGAAGTACTATCATCTTAACATTTTACTTGATAAGGAAGGAAAATCATGTGATAAAAGAGAGAAATCTTTTGATACAGCTAGAGTAGATAAAATGTCCTGTGGGCGCAGACTGACTGATCCATAGTGCCTATAGATAGGAAAGGAAGAGGAAGGATGTGAAAGCAGCAGTTCTGTGATGAAGTAAATGTTAGCATACTGAGATCTATGATGAGCGCTGTAATACAAAAGGTACAGTAACTCTGATACTAAACACTGGCAAATTCTATTTCCAGTTTTGAGTATTTCACCTCAACAAAGATTAGGATTGCCCAGAGGTTAGCATAAACTAAGGATGTGTAAAGAGAGCCTTTAATAGAAATAAAAATATACATGTTAGAGGCAGGGGGAAAAGACATTTATGTTAAAGAAAAACATTTTTATAGACTAAAGGTTATTTAAGCAGTGCAGAATAAAATCAGATATCTAATTGCATGCAAGTGCTTTAAATCAGAGATCAATGATAATTAACTTTCTCCCAGCACTGACCTTAATCAAACCAGGTCTTGTCCTTCCTTTGAGAGAAGATGATCCAGACCTTTACAGAAATATGTCTCCAAATGCAAAAAACGAACTTGATATAGCTCAATTTTAATGTTCCATTATATTTACTGCATTTGTTTTCCTTTTACCCTAGTTATTAATCAGATAACTAGAGTTTTTATAATGAAGTTTTGAAATTGCATTTATTTAGAACTCATCTGTCTGAAACTATATATACATAATATACTTGACGAATGGGAATACAGTGGCTAAACTCTAGAAATTATTTTTTTTTTTCTCTTGCATCATTTTGTAAAGATGAGTCTCTAAACTTCTACTGGATTATATAATTCCTATGGTCGGAGCATAGTTTACAAACCCTACATTGTCTTAAATATAGCTGAATTACTTTACAATGGGATTGTTTTTATAGTAAAGTGGCATCCCAACAGAATTTCCATGATTCATAGAAAAAATGTGTTTATCTGTAAAAAAACAACAAAAAGCAAAACCCAAGATTTTTAATCCCAAAATTGAATTAGAAATGCTTACCTTTTTTTCTAAGAATAACTAGTGAAAAAAAACAAAGCAAACTAAATTCCTTTTCCAAATTCTTCTTCTTGTGTTTTCCTTTCCCTGTTTATTTTAGTCCTCAGCTATTTTTACAATGCTCCTTTAAATTGCTTGTATTAGCAAAAACAAAGAGTTTGGTGGGGTTTGTTTGTTTGTTTTTGTTTTTTTTTTTTTATTTTACTACTATACTGCAACACAATCCAGATCATTGTTTTCAGTACAACACACCACTGCTTGAGCCCTCAAGAAATAACTATATCAGAGTCATTCTTGGTGGATGGGAAAGACAGAGAGATTTTAAACTGGAATGAATTACTGATAAAGTTTCTAAAGCTTTTTATTTGTTGACTATTTATTTGTATGTTATTTGTTATTGTATGTTATGGTTTTATTGACTTTTTCTCTTAAAGTTAGGATATATTTTCTTCCTTCTAATGCCATTAGAAGGAAGAAAATCTTAATTTATAAATTTTGCCATCTTAATTTATAAATTTTGAGTGCTGAAATTGGTAAGAGAGTATTTCTGATTTCATACACTTTGAGATGAAAACAGGTAAACCTCAAAGAGGAACAATGCCCACTCAGTGCAAAAAGCCCACTCTCACTCTACTCACTCCAGAACTGGAAACAAAAAAGCTAGATTAGCAAATATTTCGCCTGTATTTTAGGACTGTTTTTAGGTTGGAATAAAAATATTGAATTATGCTCTGTGAAAATAAAAAATTTTTGGTTTGTGCTAATTAAGGCATCTCTCATCTATTGTAGCCAATCCATTTACTGGCAAAGTGGATGCTACACATTTACACTCCCTATCACCTCAATGATCAAGTAGCACAAGAGAATGAAGAATAGTTTTGAGAATAATTCAACACCTTTACTAAAGTGCAGAGAGACAGTTTCTGATACTAATTTGATGCTATTCTACAGACACTGTATCATGTCGAAAACTCCAGTGCTGCAATATGGACATTATTGTCATTTCTCTGTAGAAAAATTTCTGAGCAAGCCTGATCCCTTTTTTCCTCCAGAGGTATATTTGTATAAACCAATATTAATACTGAGACAATGATCTTTCCACAAGTTTTCCATCCACAATTTTATAGAATGTTTTTTCCCATTCTTATACCTGCAACCTTTCAGTCAATGTATTATTTCAACAAAATTAATGTAAAAAACCAGCATGTAAGTAGGATAAATGGTCTATCACTAAGAATCATATTCTGCCTAAATATTCAAGAGATTCATAATGTATTTCAGAACTTGAAAAAATGTAGTCTCCTTCCAAAAATACCTCCTCCATTGCTACTATCAAATACACTTTAGTATCTATAGTTATGCTTGTATTTAGGAAACTTAAGTTTTCTTAATGAAAGCACAGTGTGTGCTCATTTAAAAATAGAAAGTCCACTATAATAATTTTAAAAAGTAATTTTTAGTCTTTCTGTTGTCTAAAAATCTCTCAAAAAATGAAAAAAACTTTTATTACCTAGCTTTATCACTGTGGATGCAAGGTCATGCTCATTTTACTAGATATTTTCTTCAGAAGCTTTTAGCATATTTAATGGCCACTCTGTCATTGCTTCTTACTACTTAGTCAGAATTGAGCATAAGTGGGTGCTCAATTTGTACTAGTAAATAAATATTTGATCGGAGTTTTGCAAACCTGGAAGCATCTGAGATCAAACAGTAGCTGCATTTTGATCAGGAAGTGAATCTGCATCTAATTTGAGATCATTTACTCTTGGTAAATATGAACACTTAATAAAATGCAAGTTTCACTCAGCCTCTTGAGAGTGATTTTCTGACATAAATACTTTCTTGTTATATTTCATTGTGTTTTCATAATATTCTCCTAGCCAACTTATCAAAAGAGGTTATTAATTCCCACATGTCTAAAAATTAGAATATAATCTTATGAATAATATCCTTATCCTTTGTTTAAATTGGACATATATACCATCTTTGCTGCAAGCAAGTAGAAATATATTTGGAAAGGTCAATTTTGAAAGGTCAGGTATTAGCAAGTGGGAAGCAGTTTTGATAGATAAGTAACTGTCTTTGTTCATACCTTTCCATCCAAATTCATCCTTTGAGAATTAGGTTCAGATTTTCAGCTTTGATTCGTTAATATCATAAAAGAAAATTCAGATTTTTAAAAGAATACATAATGGTGATTTAAGATAAAAATATGAAATTGCTAACATCAGAATATAATTGCATGAAAAAGTGTTAGCATAGTACATTAGCTTTTGATGTTTTGCTTTCCTTATCTGTAAGTTTTTCAAAATATTGCTAATCAAAGGATAAGATAAAAGAAAATTAGATAAATCAACTACTATAAAGACAAGTACTATACGTACATTCAGATAAACTAAACAAATTTCTGAATGGTATATCTTTAAAACTATCATTTGAGAGATGGCATCTACTGCAAAAATTTGAGAACAGTTGTCCAAAATATCTCCAGAATCTCAGTATTTAAGTCAGTTCCTTCCATATATATTGCAGAATTTCAGAGAAATGAATGCACAGTAATTTCACATGTATAAAATGATTATCCAAATGATGTGCTAGGAATCTAACACAAGCAGCCTGAGTATTCTCAATCTTCATTAGAATGAAACACTGAGACACAAGCAGTAAAGACAGAATAATACTCAGTACTATTGAAATGGATTTGGCTTCTTGCAGTGATCCTAGTTTAACAAGCTATATAGTTGAATTTCCTCTATATTAATAAAACAGCATAAACGGTTTTCAGTATAGCTAGGAATCTGATATATCCAGTGACACCTTTAGCAGGGAAGTTTCCAGATTCTGTAAAAATGAAACCTTAAAATAAATAGGTGATCCAAGATTCGATTTTCAGCAAAGCTGTCGGTTTGGCTTCTAACTTTAAGCCACAATAACATGGACTAGCCATTTTTACTGCCTGTTTTGCTAAAACTCAGTCAGAATAACTCTTCTTTTGTGCTAAATCAAAATAAAATCTCAACAAGAGCACATAGAAAAGTGTGAAGACGATGGAGGAAGAGAAAGGGCAAGTGAACACCATGCAATGTTCTGCAGTTGATCCAGGACTTTACTTAGAGTTGATGTGCTGGAGGAACGTGTACATACAGCTACTTTTGATTCCTTGGTATAGTTTAAGCAATAACACCAGCAAAAACTTGTCTAATTATCTTGAAGTGAGTGTTGAGAGCACATGAAAGTGTCCAGAAGAATGCTTGAAACACAGAGTGGGTGTTTTGTACAACCATTCAGCAAATAGTTCCTGTCATTTGAGTTGATGTTTACAAAGCAGAAACATCATATTGTGGCAATGTGTTTACAGAAATAACCATTACAGAACCTGTACTGTCAGTCTGGTATACTGATTTACCTATTCACGGTGAAATGAGTTTAGGGTCCATGCTATGAAGCACTGATAGTGACACGACCTGAATTTTGTTCCCACATGCACAGAAGCCATCCTTGTGAAGGCATGCCAAATAAGCCTGCTAGCTTGTGACTTTATTCTCTCTCCCTTAAAATAAGAACATCAAAAGACTCATTTTCCTGTTTTAGATACAGACAAATAAACAGGGTAAATCAAACACAATAAAGAGATAAAAGATTTGAAAAAGTATCTCTTCTTTACCATTAGGATCCTTGCAGGGTAGATGTTGTCACATCCCCATCACCACACACACATACTCTTGCATTGCTTTGCAGTCCACTAGCTTGCTGGATTAGAAAATCCTTCCTTCGCTCCGCTTTCCCATCTGTTCCTTGACACCTCTAGAAAGTTGTCCCTTTCATTTCTCTGCAGCGCGTCTTTTGGGCCTGTCCCACATTGCGAGCAAGCCAACCTCTTTCCCAAAAGGTCCTCAACCAAGAAGAGACTTCTCTGTGAGCCTTCATCCTCCTACGTCCCCATCCTGCATTTGGGAGGCTATGTGCAGCAAGATCAACCCCAGGAAACATGTGAGGACACTGCTTGGGTATCCAACCACATCCTGCAGGAAACCATGCAAGATCCATGCTGCCTACTATAAAACCTCTCCTTCTTCTTTGTGCAGAAGCACTCTGACTCCAAGGCAACATGGAGAAAGTTGATACTAGAGGGTGTCTCAAAAGCCTTTATATTTACATTACTGCAGTAGACTTTGCAGTTCTTTCCTTTTGGCAATCTTCTGCACATACACCATTTCCCCTCAGCTTTTTAGAGAAAAAGATATACTGGATTTCATTTTCCAGCATATAATGTCTTAAGTGGGTCTATCAGCAGTAATTAATGAACTGCTGTTCTCTATAACTGCCACATTTTCATTTAACTGAAAACATGTTCGATTAACATAAGAGAAAAATAATACCTTTTTAAAGAAATGAAAATTTCTGCCTCAGCTTGACTTATTCCACAAAGCAAACATTATCAAGGGGATACTACCTTTTTTGGATAATGCAATCACATATAGAAAAATGTCAAACATTTCAAAACTCAATAAAACCAAAGAAGCTAAACAAACATAAGGCAGATGGGCCAAATTTAGTCTTCAGAACAATAAAACACAATTCATTCAATATCTTTCTAGATCTGTTATTCTGTTGACAATAAATTTTGAAATACAAATAATCAACCAGGAAAAAAAAAAGCAAAATTGAGTAATTAAAGAATACTTTTTTTGTAACAAAGAGTGCTCTCTCTTCATAGGAAAGAGCATCTTTCCAATGTAAAATAATTTAAAAAAATGTTCATCAGCAATGAATATATTGTCTTGAGGAAGAATTCCTCTTCCTAGGTAGAAAGTAAAAATGAATCCAAAATGATTTATAAGATCTTTAAAATTCTCAGTGTATGCATACACACAGCAGCTGATTTTTTTTGAGAAGTATAAAAAAAACTAAATTATTTATTTTTAAGGTCCAATAGTTAAAATGAAATGTGCAAAAATTAAATTGAAAATAAGTCATAGAATTTTAACATAGAGATTATACTGCAACAAAGAGATATGGTGCATTGTAAATCTAAATAAACTTTAGATTTAATACATCAAGGCATCTCTATTCCAATCCAAATTATTGCATCAGGAGTTGTATGCACCGGTAAAATGATATGGTCTGTTGTTCATGTGACATTAGATGCCTGTCAGCACTGGGATTGGGAGCAGCTATTTCCAGTAGACGGATTCTTGTGAACAGTGGCATTCCTCTGACATAGCCAAAGTATCTTCTGGACTCCAAAAAAATACTTCTTTAGGTTCCCACTTGAATCAGCAATAAGAACACTTCTCATCAACTCACTTTACCTTTGACCTTCTAGAATGCCTGTGCACGAAAATTTTTTTCCTGTTTAACACTGTAAGAATTTATGTGGAAGTATCTTGCAATTCTTCCTTGTTTGTGACTATACTCACTTTAGGGAATGTAGAGATAAAACTGTAAATAATTATGGAGACTGCAAAATACTGAGTCTACTTTTAAGACTTGTATATTTAATTTCATTCACTTGGGAAGAGTTAAAGATAATTTGGCAGCAATTAGAGACTGTTCCCTTGTCTGTAATGGGGATATAGCAGTTTATACCAGCTAGTTCTTTTCTGCATTACTGAGAATAGTGATAATAAATATTAAAGATATAGATAGATTCATATATCTATACATGTACATATACATATATAATATGTTATGTCAGGTTTTGCTAGCAAGTAGCTAAGTTTTTAACATCATATGCTGTGTACTCTGGCTTTCAACCATGGATAATTAGGGTAACATACCATAGAGCCCTAAAGGCTGTTAATATGCACAGCAATTAAAAACACACTTTTGTGGAGATGTGTGAATTATTAATATTTACAACTGCAATGATACCTCTAAAACTGCATTGAATCAAGTAAATCTGCATGGAATCAAGTGAATCTGAGTCAAGTTAATCTGCACCTTTTTTTATAAAATGGGACTGCATAATTTGGAAAACTTCTAAAACCTCTGTGAAAAGGCAGTAATCTACTCCATGTAGACATGGCTTGTAACAATCTCCAACTCTCCTTCCTTCCAACATGTCAAATGAACAGTTCTTGCTCCTAGAACCAAAATGCTTCATTCACTTTTCCTAACAAACCTGAAAAATAAGACCATGAAGATAGTCCCAATAAACTCAAGAAAACACTTTTTCTGCATACTGATAGAGAGATTTCTTCAATCCAGTGCAGATGTCATAGCTGAGTTACAAACTCCACAGCAGATTACAGCAGAATGCAGTGGGACTTTTATTTACACTGCCACCAGGTGTAACTTTAATGCTGCTTTGCAGTTAACATCTTTCATCAGTTTACCGGAGCATGAGCTCAATAATTTGTTTCATTGAATTTACCAGCCTCTAAGATTTATACCTTTACAGAACAGCTCCCAGGAGATTAAAAGTGAAAAATCAACTTTTTTTTCCCCCTGCAGGTGTACTAACTTATTGTGTAACATTTATGTAAGCTTTTCCATTAACTTACTGGACACATTAATATTAAAAAGGATTCAAATGAAGAACAGCTCCCCCACCTCAATACTCACACAACCTTCTTAAATATATAAGCTGTTTAGGTAAATGCTTAGCTATAGCAGTGGTGATCCAAAAATGATATAATTCTTTTAGAAATACATAATTGGAAGGTATGATTTAACGTCAAAGGGATTACTTTCACAAAGAGATAAGAAACAAGAGTTTTAACTAGATAGATTTCATGTAGATCTCCTTTCATGCTAGCTCTTGGTATAATAATCTCTAACACATTTGCACTCATCTTCATTAATCTATGACAATTTTCTAGTAAAGTTGATCTGAGATGAATTTGCAGGAGAAATTAATAGAGAACTTGCAAGGATGGGAATTTAAAAAAAAAATCAAAAATGAAATTTTGAATATCTGGTGAGTTGGTATTGCAAGTCACCAGAGAATGATAATGAAAATAATCAGAAGTTAGCATATAGTGTAATTGTCATCCAATCCACTGGACAGTTAAAATGAACTATGTGATTTTTTCCATTAAATATTATTGTTTCTGAAAATGGGATCTAGCCAAAATTAAGTAAAAAGCAGATTTTTTTTGTTTGAAGTATTCTAAGTAAATTTGAATTTATGTTTATTTTTTGACCTAACATTTCTCTGTAAACAGGGAGAAAGGGTTCCCCCCTCCTCTTGTTTTTTAACTCTCAACCCTTGCTGTTTATTACTTTGTATTGTTATTCTTTTGATCTGGAAGAGGACAACTAAATAAGATTTATGCAATGTTTTTTGCACACTTTCTACTTTTCTTACACTTAACTACTTGGGAAAGTGTTAGAACTGAGAAAAGTCAAAATAGATTTTTTTTTAACTTTTACACAGATATTGTTCAAATTTCTGTTTACAAGACAAAGAGCTTTCATTTTCCAATATTATAAAACAATATTCCAGGAAAACTTTCTCTACTTTTTGCTGCAGAAAACAGAATTTATAACAGGAAATGGAAGAACTGTTCAAAATCATCCTGTTAATTACCTGAAAGTGTAGACAGAGAATTATAGAATCTAAGTAAAAGTGTTTTAGAAGTTTAAATATACGCTAATCAATTTTAACTTCATTCCCAAAAAATAATTCATACAGATAAAATGTTTTTAATATAAATAAATTAAATTTAATAGAAATTTAAATTTATAATAGGATAAATGTAATAAGAATATTATTAATAGATATTCAGTGGATATGCCAGTATGAAACTACCACTTGAAAAACAAAAATAATCTCAGAAACAGTTTCTTTGTGATTATAACTTAAAAGTCGAAGTAGGTGAGGCAATTTTTTCCATCATTTTCACATACTTTCCAGAAAAACTTTGATTTTTATTTCTTTCTGTGAAAAAAAAACACGGGGACTTGGTTTTTACAGTCTATTTTTTATCACATAATTCCTTGCCTGAAAGTCAAACTTCTTTGACAGTTGCACGTTTTCTCATTACATTTGTGGAATGTGATTCTAAAAGTTTGATCATGATATTTTAAAGAAAAAAAATATATCAGGCATGCAATATTATCTCATTACAGAAATATTTATTTTGCTGGTCCATGAGATTCTGTTCATCTTTCAAGAAAAAACACATAATGAAAACTCCCTCGGTGCAGTGAGTTGACAAGTAATGTAGAAAATGCCAGTACTAAGATTTTATAACTCTTTGAACCATTCTAGTATTAAGTACCTTTAAGATGAACTCTTTCCTGCTTTTGGCCTTTTCATCAGATAAAGATTCTGATCAAATTATGGTTTTCACACAAAGTGAAGCTTCTGTTATATTCATCATCTATATAGTAGAAAAATTCTTCTTACATTCCCCTCAATACCAAAGAAAAATCTGTCCCTGAACCCCTACTCTAAATACAAAGTAAAAAACATATTTTATTATATTAAAGTAACAAGAGAAAGTATTTTCTTGATTTTTTTTTAAATAAAAGATCTTTATAAATTTATTGTACAGCCCAGTTACCAAGACATTGAGACAGCTTTAGTTCAAGTCATCTAAACTAAAATCTCCAAGACTTGGGCTGGGATCTAAAGAGATCGTACCCCCTTATTCAGCGTTAAGCCACTTGGACTAAACTGAACAGTGACCTGCTTCTGCTGCCATCGGATTCAAACAAAATAAAAGGGGCTGCAGTTGCCATCAATCTCATTTTTAAAAAAAAATGATAATATCTCATATCTGAGAAGCAAAACTTCATCAGATCAGTTAAACTTCTTGAAGGCCTAAGCAGATATATAGAACAAACCAAAGAAAAACAAGACTCAGTAAGGCAGATAGCTTTCCTAAAGGAACATAACTAAGCTAATTCAGTAACATGACTCTGCTAACTGCAGGCGTCTAACTGTGACATCAAAAAAATATAGTTTATGGTTACAGCACCTTTCAGAGTGTGAGGTAGGTAGAAGAAATGAAACAAAAATATATATTTTTATGTATTTTATTCTGTTTGCTGTCTAGGAATCAATTTCCCTTTGAAAGGCAGCATCTAAAAAATTTAAAGGGGATTTATGTGAAAGAAGAGAATCCTTGATAGAGAATTTTTCTCCCTACCTCAGCCCAGCCAGCTTTCCCGTCTTTTAATTCTTTGGTCATTTCAGTGGAATGCCTAGTGCATCATGACTTCTGGTTGCTTGTATAGAACTGAAACATAATTCAACAAAACACGATTGTGGTCAATTATCAGTTTTAAATAGACCTATTATAAATGCACACAATTGCCCAAGAAGAATAATAAGCTATAGACTCACATTGTATTTTAGGTTATTCCTTCTTCTGGGATACTTAAGTTAATTTGCTTAAATGAAAAATTGCATTTTATCTTACTATTTTTTTCTTTGCCTATGCAGCAAACAAGTGAAGCAAGGTGCTACTGTTACCAAACATAAAACTGGAATATGCTGTCCTTGGGAAAAGAAAAAAAAATTACTCTGTACTGCAGTTTTCCCCTCATTTTGCATTATGTCAGGTAAATGTCTGGTCTCCTCCCCGCATGCACAAGTAGCCCACAAATAAGCCACCATGAATTTGGATTTAGCTCATTTATTGCAATAGCTGTCATGGCAACGTTTTTCAAAGTTTTGTAAATATATTAAAAATAGTTATTAAGTATTTGGATAGAATATTAAATTCTTTAATATTTAAATCTGAATAAAATGTTAAAATGCACATATAAGATTCCCTACAATCAGCTTAGATAGCTTCCTTAAAATTGGAACAAATACTGTTCTTTTCCTTCAAATTCATGATTTTTTAATGTTTTGATCAGCGTCAGGAAAGGCATAAATCACACTAGTCTGATTTTCTAAGGGCAGCTGAGCACCAAGCTAGTTTGTGCTTGTTAGTGATGAAGGGAAAGCTGCCACAAGATCTCTGTCTGACAAATAACACAACATTGGTTTGAGAGAATATTTTCAAATACTTGCATTAGCATCCTACTCTACGTGGGGCCCGGAAGAGGTTATCCATTGATAGAGAGATTTGCAGGCATAGCATGCCTGATGGCTTCCTTTGGACGAGTCTGAGAAGGGCAAAGAAAATGCTTTGGTGAACTACTGCCCATAGGCACGGTATACATACAGCTTGGTTTGCGTTACTCTTTTAAAGTAAAGAGCCATATGGCCTAGAAAGGGACCTGAAATGAAGATGTGATTGGCACATTGGCCTTTTCCCCTGTCCCCTGCTTTGATTTGTAGACAGAATTTAACAGTAGTCACTTATGATAAATAAGTAAAAAGGTAAATTCGTCCACCAAGGACTATCTATCAAATGAGAGGATAAGAAGATAAAGAAATGGAATAAAGTACAATAACATTAAGTTTCAGTTTTTGTAATTGTTTCCAATTCTCCTTTGTGGATTGCTTATAGCATTTACACTGACTATCTGCGAGAAGAGTTAAACATTTAGAGAACATTCTACCACAGTTCCCATCTATCTATGCAGCAGGTACAACAGAGCCTTCTAGCAAGAATTGCCAAATCTCTCTATTTTCCTGATGCTTGCTTTACTGAAGAGGAGTGCAGGAAGCCAGCTAGTCAGATAATGCACAGGGAGGACCATGAGGACCGCATGGGAACACGTCAGTGCCACAGTGTGCAGAATGTCCACAGGCTTTTTTCTCTCAGTAAATCTCCAGTAATACCATCCAGTGTTCAGCCCAGTTATGTATCTGCGAGTCAGGAGCACGGACGGGCAATGAATTTGGCCTCAAGCTAGATGCAGTACAACTGATACGGCTCAGACAGGGCCAACTGGTGCTCACAAGTATAACAAGAAATGTACTGAATCCTTAGCAAGACAGTTAAGAATGTACTGTGCCACAGATTCTCAGCACACGAAAGGAATAGAAAGGAATTTGGACCCATTAAAATAGAGCTGTGTAGCAGGAATGCCTGGTGGCAAACTTCCGAACCAGAGAGTGTTCCCTCTATGAGAGGAAAAGAAGGCTGAATGAAGAAAAGAACTTTTCCTAGAAGCACAGATTAAGTAGCCAACCAAATTATATTTTTATATTTTTTTCCTGATAAAGTTAGTATTTGCGTAATTTCCAGGGCACTTTTTTTGCAAAATTTAAATTCTTTGTGTGTTTTAAATATTGTTTCAAGAACGCTGCACTTAGGGTTCCCCAGCAGCAGAAAGTAGCAGGCAGAACACAGAAGAAATATTTCTTCTCTGCTGCAGTACGGAAAACTGATTACTGCTTCTCTGTTACTGAACACTGTATTTTCATTTTAACTACCTGTCTTTGAAAAGATTTTAAAATAAATATCTTATATTCAAGCACAAATTCTTAGGACAGTGCTGACAGATTAATAACAGTAGAATGAAACATGACTGAGATCCATGGATTCAGGTGTCATTTGAATCTAAGCTTATGTAAAACAATCTGATAGCCGGAAAAGTTAAATTTCAGGTTATTGAACATACCCCAAATCTGCCATTCTGTTTTTATATAAGAATACTGAGTATCCAAATTTGATGAACTCTGTGGAGGCTAGAGCAGAATATGAAACTGTAGAGAAGCATTCTGCAGGTGATAGAGACGATTAAGATTGGTCTGTATAAAGGAAAACTACCATGATGTTTTGTAGAGTAGATTATTTATTCTGAATAATTAAACCAGGCAAAGTAGTGTTTGAGGGTTAATTTAGAAAGCTGAGAAATTAACAAAAAAAATCATTTAATAGCTTCCAACATTGAGAGAAGATACAAGCTCTGTCAAAACAGTAGCAGTTTTCAGTTAACATGAATTTCTTAGGAGCACTGTGAGTAATTCTAGATCAAATACACAAAGGCTGTAATTAACTCCCCTGTTAGCCCCCTGGCTAACAACAGTTGATTTTGAAAATAATTTTTCCGCCCCCTGTCAAAAGTTACTCCAATAATCTACCACTCTCCTGTTGAAATAAGGAATTCTAAGTTTACAGAAAGAAGTAATATCAGTGTAATATCACCTAAACAAAAAGCCCTACCTAATTTAAATAACAAATTGATTTTCTGTTTGGTCTCTCATGTTATGAACTTACAGTGGTATCTTGCAATATAAATGTTAACTACTGTGCTCTTTAATTAGTTTTATTATATTAAGTTTTTTAAAAGAAAACAGCCTGTTTTCAGTAAGATTGATATATAATAGAGCATAATATCAACTGTTAGAAATGAAGACAATAGAGAAGAAATCTTAAATGTTGTAATAAGGCAATGAAAATTATTCATATAAAAAGCTATCAAACACAATGATGTTAACGCACTCTTCTGTAAAAAGCATGAGAACATATTGCATTCACTTCCATCTGTATTAGAAGCCTCAGTTTCAATACGGCTTAAATGATTATTCAAGGTTAAAAATGAAGCTATAATTTCTGCATTTAAAGTACTCACAAGAAGGCACACAACTAAACATCTTGATGTGCTATTTCATTGAATTTCAAACTCAGGGGTTTGAGATTAATTCTAAGATTCTTATTCTGCAAGCATTGCTAATTTTTCAGAGAACATCCTAAATTGCTAATGAAGCATCAACACCACCCTGGCTTTGAATGTAAATTCTACTGAAAACAGTAAATCAAGCCTTTTAGCAACAAAATGCTTCTGAATACTTAAAGCCCCATGTTCTAACAGCATGAAAAGAATCAAGTTGCCATGTCCATCTTAATTTGTACTGAATGAATTCAATACCAGTGTTCCTAGTGCTGTACATGCTGATCAGTTCTTGCAATTTCTAATTCAGTTAACACTATGCTCCTTATGTTGACTGAGACCCTTTAATTGTGTGGATAGGTTTAATTTAAATTAACTTTAAATGTAATGAGATATATACATCAAAATTGACATTTTTCATCTGGGTTTCATCTCTTCACAGAGAAAAATGTAAAACAAGTGCTTATCACTGAGTTTAAGTAACCAGCTTACATGTAGATGTCTAACTTACTTTAAAATAAAGTGAGATAAATCTGACTTTGCAAGTATTACTTGATGGCCCAAGCAAATTTGATTTCTTCCCTTACTATTGTTGCTGCAAACTCTAGCATAAATTAGTTATGTGTCACTAAAGAATTAACAAAAAATTATAAAAGTTCCACAGCATTGTCCAGACTAGTGGAATCTATATTTTTTAATTTTATCATTATATAGTTTGATATTTTGTTTTTAACTTCAGTAGCTGTCTAGAGAAAGCTGTACAAAGAATTGACTGTTATCCTAGATCAAGAACATACTGCGAAACAAGGTAGATCAAATTTACAGTAGCAATAATTCAATTTTCAATTAGTTCCTTACACTAATTAGATGGGTTAGTTCATTTATTTCTGTAGTGCTTTCACTTGTGCTATTCTACTTTCATTTTTATCTTATCTGTAGCACAGAAGAGAAATTAACCCGCTTCATTTAGAGCTTTTATTTCACTTTTCTTTATTAGCAGATATGATGTATATTTACTGTATCTAATAGCGCTACATTTCCAGGATGTCAAATAGCTTCCCTAAAAGGCAAAAAAAAAAATTCCCCATGCAGAGAAACTTATGATTTACTAACTTTTTTATAATTAACCAAATCCCATCTACTTTTTTAATGCCAGTTTTTCACAAGTCTGATTTTTGTGTTCTGTGGAGAATTATCTCTTAGATTGTATAGATAACCCTGACTTAGATTAAGATATCCCAGTGCACAGTAGATCTTTTTACATAGTTAAAAGAATTAAAACAGACTATTTTTTTTATATTTGATTATAGTTGTTCTATTCATGCCCATCATTTACTTAAGTTTCATTTTGTTTAATGTTAACAGTCACTTACTATCAAACCCTTTATGGGTATTGAAGCTGTAGCCAACCACCTGACTTGGGAAGCTATGAAAGGATTTAATAATGATCATATCGTATGCAACCCCCCCTTTTTTTTTGTCAGCATATTTCTGCGATGTACTTTTCTGGATTTATGATCCTTGCTGGTAGTTTCTGTTGTCTGGCACCAGGCACTGTCCTTGGGACTGCCTTGACTGCTCCTTAACTCAGGCTTAGCCTCATCTATGGACTCACTGAGTTTTCCTCTGGCTTAGGATCAAGCTCTTGCTCTTTATTTTATGTGCAATTTACATCTCCAGTTTCTCAAGCTTAGCATAGTTTCTGGCTATGACTTTTGTCTAAAGCATTAATCTCTACACATGTGCTAGGAAATTAAATGAGTCCATGATTGAGGTCTCAGCATCAAACAGCCCTCAACAATATTAGTTCTGTCTTGAGCTCTGAAATAGGATAGTCAGGTGTATACCTCCTAGTGTATTAAGAGGCTGCTAATCTGTTCTAATTTACAGAATGGACCAAGACGGCATATGTGAGAGCACACATTTGCCAACCCCAAGCTCTGCCAAGGATCATGCTACGGTTTGACAGGAGAGAGTCAAGTAGGAGCAGCCTGGCAGACAAAGCTACGGCATGGTACCATGCAAACTCACTCTGGTCTCCAACTTTTTTACTTCAATGTCTCCAAATTATTTCACAGTAGTCTTCCTGGTTGGATTGAACTGCCTGTGTCTCTGTATCCTCTCAGTTATGGTCATCATGTGTAGACCTACCTGTGATAAGTTTCTTTGTCATTTTTCTTTCTTTGTTGCTCTAAGAAGGTAGTCACATTGAGCACTAAAGTAGTATCATTTTCATATTAGAAATTTCAGGCAGTCACTCTGTTTAACCACTACAGTTGTGTGACAGCACACAAGTTACTGCTTCCACAGAGGAAATGACTTTTCTAAAGCAATATCAAAGCTTTTACAAATTACTTCTGAAGGTCATATTTTTACAGTACATGTATTTTTTCATGAAAAAGTAAATTAAAATCCTATTTTATACTTATTCAGGCTTTTTTCCCTAACGAATCTACTGAGGCCACAGTAGTTTGTGAAGACAGAAATATACCCTTAGGAATGGCGAGAGGCAAGGAGTTGTCTGTAATCTGTGAATCTGTATATGAATATATAGGAACACACACACAAATATATATATAGAAGTTCACTATGTTATGAAAGTCATTATTTCAAAATTAAAAAAATATCAAATTTTGATAGAGTTTCCATGCAAACAACATGAAGTTCAAAAACTGTCAGTGCCATATGACTTTTAAAAGATCTAAATTCCATTTGTTACCAATTTTACTACCTGAATCCCATTAATTCAGCAAAGCATGAAGGTATATTACAAATCAATTCATTTATTTATTTGCAAGAGGTAGTACAAATAAAGAAAGAAAAACTTCAGCAATTATTTTCCTTTGATAATAAAGTGCATATTTTATGAAGAAATTAGTATAAATTAAAATACATGACACAGAACTCAGGAGCTAGAAGTTATGACTCCTAGATACTGTTGCCAGTTTTTTTTTTTTTTTCTAAGGCCAATTTTTCAGTCACATAAAAATATTTTTTTCCAGCTTGGAAAACAAAGTTTACTGACAGGTACTTCAAAACTCAGGTGTTTTAGTCAATGTTATTTTTCACAGTTGCTTCACCTATGGTAGTTCATAGTTAGCCAGTACTGTTGAACAGATGTAGTATGCAAAAGATTATAAGACTAAATGGGCAAGCACAGACAACTCTTGCAACTTACTGAGCCGTTTAAGATAAGCAATGAGTCAGAGCTGGAGTCTTACTGAGAAAGATCAATAGTGAATACATTATCATAGCTGTTTCCAAGGACAAGAATAATAATGTAGTATTTATTTCAGGCACAAGGTAATTTCAAGCACCACTTTCCCCCTCCTCATAAATTGTGATGGACCTCTTTCCAGCATAAAACAAAGAGATTTCACAGTGCTTAATACTATAGTGGTACTCAATCTAGCTTCTATTAATTTTTATTTATTTTGGATAATATTGGTTAATTGGACTTTCTGCAAAGACTTTTTTAAATGGGTGCAAGGTAACAGCTATAAAGCGGTAATCACTCCACCATGTGAGATAAAAAAGCAAAGAGCACAGAACAAAATAGGTCTGAAAATGAAGATAAAAAAATTAAAAAACTTTCTAACTTTCTAAATCTAAGAAATATACATATTACATGGACAGTAAAACTCATGTGTTCCTAAGGGTTAATCTTCAGTTCACTTTAGTCTCTATGGACCTTAATTCATTAACATTCAGGAAACTCTTTAGATTTAAACTTGTAACGTGTTGCCAATTTTTTTCTTCTCCCATCATGAAAAATCTTATTTTCTATACCGTAAAACTGATTCAAGGATATTATCTAAAAATCCATAACAAAGTAAATAAAAACCATACCTAGAAATCAAAACTGAAGGCAAAAAATCCCATAAAACTTCCAGTTCTGTGATCCTATACATATTCACTACATCTACAGTGAAATATCTTTCATATGAATATGTGGAAATCTCTTCTCCACTTGAAGCTAGCCCTTTAAATTTGGAGCAAATACTCAGCATCTCTATTTTTTAAAACTATAACAGATCACAAATTACTCAGCAAGTTTTGAAACAAAAATACTCTCCATGGCAGCTGCCTTGACACGTTTACTACCTACAATCACAAAGGATCAATCTCTTATGATATATCTGTTTGTTCCTTGTTACATGTTTTGATTTTTCATAAATTAGGGATTACTTTCAAAAAATAATACACCAGAAAGAAGACAGAATATTGTGGCTTCTTCTATCTGATTTAATTCAAGAATGAATTTCAAAAGACTATCAAGACAAGTAGAGGGTGGTTATTTTGTGTTTGCTTGCTTTTTAAATTACTCCTCAGTTATTTTCCAAATTTTGGACCCTCAGTCTCTTATCTTCCAGCACAACTTCGAGGATTTACTCTTCCTTTACTATTAGCAAACAATTTCTACAACATATTATTAACATCCACATTGTCTTACTTTCTGCCCGAATTCTTAGACATTCTTCCTATATAAACTAAGCTTCACAATCAGTCAACTGTGAGACATCTTAATGCACTAAAATTGGGGCTTTCTTACACTGACCTTATGAAAGCCATCAGAACATAGTGGCCATCACATTTTTTTAAGCCTCAGTGAAAACAACAGTTCTCAGTCATTTGTTAGTTAAAGATGGAAAGAACTCCTCATTATGAATTTATTTATTAATTCTGGCCTAAACTCTGCCAGATGGGCAGAGGAGAAAATTTGAGAAAAGTAGTAGCTTTGTTGATTTATACTGTATAAACAGTCAAATGGTAATACCTATCAAACCTGTATCTATAGGAACACACAGATCACATATATGGTCAGGCTAACTTTTGAAGACTACGAATGCCTAGATGTTTGCTTACTGCTATATATTCTCTATTCTTTCGGAAAGATACCTGCTTCTTCCTGAGGCAATTCCAGCTGCCCATTCTACAATAAACTAAGTCACGAACTTACAAATGTGTTAAATAAGGCTCAGCATCTACTACATTGCATCAGGTAATGAGACCACGTAGGTTTTGCTCATTCCTTAATAAACACTCTTGAAGGCAGGAGGTACTCATCTGTATTCATTACTAAACTTCTGAAAAGCAACATAGTCCTCTTTTATCTATTCTGATATTAACCCTACAACTCTGTTAGTCCAAAGCTCCTTCTCGTTTGCTTTGCTCAGCCTGGGTTCCAGTTTGCCTTGCACTATCGGATTGCTTTTCTCAGCCAAATGCAATATGAATGTTAATTCAAAAAGCTTTTGTGTGTGTGTGTTTTTGTTTGTTTTATTTAATTGTGTGTCTGTTTATGAATGTGTGACCAGGGTCAGCATCACACGGCCAAGAACATGACTCTGGAGCTCAGCTTTATTCTACTTCAAGGCTAGGCCTTACCATCACACAACTATAAACACACAGAGGTGCTCGACTATTGCTCCTTATTTCTGCACCAGCAGCTTTTGCCTTAGGGACCAGGAACAGACAAAACAGGCCAGTCCCTTCTCAGTAATGAACGGGATTATTGGAAGGTTGTACTGCTGCACTGTGATTACCTGTCATGAAAAATCAAACACCACATGAAAAAGGGAACTTTTTTACTTAGAAAATACACTTCAAATGTAATCAACTTTGAACTGATGAGCTCCAGCAATCATAAAAATCAGTAATTCTCCTGCTAATTTCCAGGGGTGGGAAGATAATATTCTCTCTCCTTTACACGAATGCTCTACCTGTCACCATTTTAAAGTAAAATTGCTGTAAAATAGACCTATGTGTACATAGAATTTAATTCCTTAGATAAGCTTCTCAAAAATTACAGCTTACTTCTGATGAAATTCTGTAAAGTGGCTAAGTGTCCCTGTTTTTAATGGACTATATCAGTCTTGAAGGGATTGTTATTGGAACATTAACTTGTCCCTTTTACAGCCACAAACTCAAAAAGCATAGTATTTGCTGACTTTCTGAAATAGCATGTTTTTTTCATATCCCAACACTCAGTTCACAAAGAAAAACTATAGAGATTACATCACCCATTTTGGGCACTAAATCTGAAGATAAATAGCTCTTGCTTCACAATCCATGCTTGCTGAAGCTGCTGAGTGTGTATTTATAACAATTAATACTTATTCAACAACAACTCAGAATAATGAGTTGGTGTGTAGTCACTCTATTTGTTTTCATTTACCATGCAAAATTATAAGAACATCACACCCTGCTTATTCTGTGAGGTGCTGACTGCTTTTTGCAAGTCAGTGCCCCCAAACTCAGAAGCAAATAGAAATATCTGAATAAAAACTCATAAAAACTCAAAAGACCATTCAAAGGCTAACTGGTAACTTAACCACAAATATATTTGAATTTGATACAGAATCCTTTAAAGAAAGTAGCTTGAGTTTCTGTGAAGAATGTTTTGAAAACAGATCAGTAAGGAGAAATATTTCACAGAAATTATAAAACAAACACTTTACAGCTTTTCTCTCCTGAAAAATGTTTAGTTTTATTTATTAAATATTTATAATAAATGAACCTGATTCATTTGTTAGGCAGGAAGCTTTCCTATATTTGTGAAAATACCATGAAGAGATAAAAAAAAAGGAAAAAGAAAAGTGTTTCAGAGGAAACACTGTTGAGACAGTATTTCTGGACAGAATTTATCTGGCAGTTAAAAATTACAGGATGCAAAATTTTTTACTAAATCAAGCCAAGAGAAGTTTTTCTAAGGAGTTAAGTCAAATTAAGGTCAGTAAATTAAATACAACTTATTCATTTCTGATAGATAAAACTATAGATGGCCATAGAGACATTATGTATATTTTAATTTTTAAATAGAGTCCAAAAGGTCAACAGTTTTGGTCAACATATCACTCCTCAAAGATGCTGTAGACTTTGTTATACATATGTACAGTACCTCACTATCCAATTAAAAAAAAGATTATCCATGCAAGAACTAGTGTTTAGTGTTTCACATGCTAGTGAGATTTTGGTCATTCATTGTTGCTAGAATAATTAGCTTTATGTACATACATTTGAGAGTACTTGTGTCCTAATATACTAAAATTTTGGAAGGACTTCACACTTAATGAATCACAAAAAATGAAAATCAGTCAGAACTTGATCATACTCAGTTCTGTTAGATGTTCTGTTTTTTCAACTTTTCTTTCAACTTTTATGATAATGATAATGGGGAAAGAACACCAAAAAGCATTTTTACAGAGAATGGTATGTGAATGCAACACCCTAGTTCAGCCTAGATTGGTATGATATTTTTAAGGGAAGAAACTGAAGGAGAGGTACTTTGAGTGAGTGGTAGTGTTGAGTAAGTCCGAACTCTTGGGGGACTACGCAAGAAAAGTGAGAGAAAAAGAGCAAACTCTGCTGATACATAGATCCATTGCAGAGGACATTGTTAGTTAGCAAAAAAGTACAAAAGACTATGTAGAAAAGGGTAGATTGAGGACACATAACAGAATCAGTAAACCTAAGAAATATTCATAAGTAATAGCTTTGAGAGGTTTGCATTCTGGAGAGCCGTTAGATTCCGTTCCAGATTTAGGTTAGCAAATCAAATACAATGTTGTCATCAAATAGTTGATAGGAGACAACTATGACTCATGTCTTGACAACAAGAATATCCCAATGGAGACCTGTGGAGATCCCTCATGCAACAAATTCATACATAAAGCCCCAAGGAGTTGCATCTCATCAGTAGTGTTTAGTGAATTGTTTATCTGGGGGATATCTTTATCTTCCTTTAAACTGAAAGTTTTTACTTTTGTCCTCAGCCTTTGTTTATAGCTTGTTAACTGCCAACCCAAAACTAAAGATGCTCTTTAACAATCTAATTACCAAGCATAGCAACTGGAAAGAACTGATAAAATCAACTCTGAACTCAATGGTCTACATCTGTAATGTATATCACAAAGGAAAAGACTCTAAATGACTTCTATTAAGCCAAGTAATATGGTAAAAAATAACGGGGTATTGGAGACTAATTGTCTTGCAAAACTCTGTTACTATTTTAATAATCATATGATTTTAATACATTTTTAACTTTCATTATATTCTTGAGTGGAATTTTTTTGAGACAAATTTGATACTAATTGATACTATCTGATTGATACTAATAAGAAAGTATTCAAACAAACTCTTATTTTAAAATGCCTAAATTAGAAGAAAACAGCAAACAAAGTATAACAACCTAATCTCTAGGAACAGAATGTATAAGTAAAACAAGCAATTAAACAATCTACTCTGTCTTAATTTTCTGTAGGACAAGGCCATGAGGCTTAATCAGGAATCTCAGATATGTGAGATGACAGCTGTTTTGAAAACAGCTTGTTTTCAAAATTTATTTTAGTGTTTGTTAACAAACTTTTGTCTATCTCTAATCATTATTTGTATTGAGTATGAACAAAAATGTGAAGAAAAACACAAACTGTGATAAATTTTAAAGTATAGCTGTTAAGCAACTATTTAAATAGTCCTTTAAGGATTTAAGCTTACTAAAATAATATAAAAGATATATTCTGTATACAGCTTACTGTATACAATTGCTGTTTACTTCTCCTTCTGTATACAACTTCCTCCTTATAAATCCCAAATCTTCTTTGCTTGATTGCCAGCTCGTTTCCTATCTGAGTGAAAACTTTACTAATACTCCATACTCTTTACTTTATTCCATATCTTCTAGCTTGATCATAGTTTTTACAAAGCAACACCCAACAGATGTTTTATAGTAACTGTCCAGAGGGAGAGTTTACTTACTGAAGGAAGTTCTGGTTAAGGAACTATATGCCTTCACAACACAGACTTACATAACACAAAATCATCTACACCATTGATACCACTTAAGGACTTTTAATGCCTACTACTAGAATAAAAGGAACTATCCTGCCTTCAAAACACAAAACAGTATTTGTGCCAAGATCAAGCAAGAAAAAACAGGAAGGACAAAGGAATTCCCTTCATAGATAAGAACTGAACTTCAAATGATTTACTCATTCTAAATTGTTTGGTTGCTGCTAAACAGTTTGAAAGCTTTTTTTAAAAAAGACATTAAAATCAACCGACAAATTCTGAATATCTAAACTTTGTTTTATACTTTATACCAAACTAGAAAATCAGAAAGTTAGCACTACGTTAACACTTGTTTCTAAAGTAATCATGTGCTAACAATCCATCTTTCTGAAGACAGTACCAGCTATTTGATATTGACAATACACCTCCTATGAAAAATCAGTTATGTATACCAGCAAAAGGCATGTGATGACCATACAAACTTGACATTTGTGCAGAAAAGAGAAGTGGCTTTCATTGCCTATTTTATTGGATATATAAAGAATATTTAAATAATGATTGCTTTTTGTAGTTTTCATAGGCTTATTTTTATTACTTCTTGCCGTACAAAAATTCTACAACTGACCTCGGCCTTATTGTGTTAATACTGAGAATATATTGTGTTAATACTGAGAAATATGATTTACTATTAATATATTTGAAGTCAGGAAAAGTACCTTTGAATATTTTTTATGATTAATGTAAAATCACAGAAAATGATTGTTTGATGGTTTGACTTATTTTAAAAGTGAATACACACTGTGCTTATAGATTCTGCAAATTCAAATGTGAACCCTACTTATAAATAGGGAGAATTTGTCCCATAGCTATTTTAGTCATTAAACACTGGATATATTCCTATATGCTAAGTGGCTTGACTTTTAAGATTTATTAAAAGCTGTGCAAGTAAATTAGCAAAAAAAATCCCAATAATGAGAACTGATAGTGTTTTGATCACCTGAATTGTAACACATGCTCTAATAACAGATTTCATATGAATAAATTTATTCATATGGATAAATTATCCCTTACAGAGAAAGGAGCAATACAAGTTGGAGCACTAAAGCTTCCAGTTGGAGATTAGGAAATATTTCTTCCTTATAAGGTTTGTGAGAGATGGCTCCAAGTCCCAGAGATGTGGTGGTACCTCCAAATGCAGGAGACATTCAAAACTCAATAGGATCAGTACAGGCTTGACCAAGAAAGCTCAAAACAGAGATTAAACTGAGTATCAGGTTGGTTTAAAGTCAGGCAATCTCAACGAGACATTTAAGAAAATTAATTAAAAATAATAAAAGCTTAACTGATTTTGTTGAAAATTAGAGCTACAATATTTTATGCCAGTCAAATGATTATTCCACAAGCTCATGTATGGAACAAAAGGTAGAAAAAAACAGTATGAAAAATCAGAAGAGCTTCTAATAGATACATGCAGCTTTTGCCTCATATAAAAAATATTCAAAGCTATTAGATTTTTGAATCCTGCTTCAAAAGTCTGCTAAATCTGTTGTCTCAGATAAACCAATTACATTTTCCAGTCTCAGAAATCCTTTACTGTTTTCATTCTTAATGGCACTCTCTTGCTAAATCATGGCCTAACATGAAGTCATCCCCATTGCATGGAGTCCAAAAACCCAGAAAATAGATGCTGCTAAATGAGCAAAACGGAGAAGTATTCAAGAAAATCATTTGCCTCTTTCCTCTATCAGCCTTAATGGTCAGACCTTTGGAAGTCTACATTAGTGTTCATTCATGCTATCATGTTTATTAAATATATACACTTATAGATATTTATTTTTCCTGGTGTCTATCATCTCAAATTTTCTTTTCCAAACAACAGTGTAACTATACTGACAAAAAAGAGTTTAAAAAATTGCCCCAGTTCATCCTTAAAGACTCTATTATCTCCTCCACTGATTTATTTCCACTTGTGTTACCTGTATATTTCTTCTCATTTAAGATAACATGTAGTAAATTTTTTTTTATTTACAGTTATGCTCCCTTTGCAAAATGCTTTTCTCCAAGCTATAATACTACCATAAATCACAGAAGTACAAATAGACCCACTCATATTTCAGCTGATATTGATATTTAACTTTCAATGGAACCAAAATACTTAGGTAATTAAGTTTAAATGGTAAGTTCAAAACAAAAATGATCAGTTTACATTTAAATATTTTGAATCAAACATTTCCTTTCTCCAAGGAAAAATTCAATTTAATGATGAATTTTTTTTTAAACTGCCTTGGCTGCAAGGATTTTTCCAAGACATTTAGATAAAAAAAAAATCCATACATTTCAGGGTAAACAGACTTGAATTTCCTTCTTTTTTGTTATTTTAATCTATCCAAACATGCTTTTTAGCACTTCAAAGCCAAACTCTTAAAAAAAATCACCATTTTGAACACTAACTGCTATTTATCCCATTAATATGTGAAATTAAACTGAAATATAAAAATATCTGTCTATTTCAAAGGCAAATTCCATAAGTTAATGAGCATACAGAGCTAGACAACAGACTATATGTGTGCACAGTTTATGGGGCATTCAGAAAAGAATGTGTCTTTCATAGGTTTTCAAATAAGGATATATATTTGGAAGGATTGCAGGAAAGAAGGATTGAGATGGAGGGGAGAGTGAGGTGGGCATGAACTAAAGAGAGAGCCAGCACTGACAGACCAGAAGTGAAGATTCTTGTCAGGTCTGTAGTCTCCTGGTTCTACATAAGCAAAGATAAAAACAGACCTAAAACGTGGAAGACAAGTTACCTGACATTAGATGCATGTAAATGGTATAGCACACAGGTGAAAGTCTGTTTTTCCATTCTTCTTTAAAAATGTTATCCTATTTTTTCTGGAAACCAAGACAGCCTAAGATGATATCTATTTTCATACAGTTATCTTTTAAAAAATAGAGGAAAGAACAGATAAGTAATTAAAGAAGTTATCTATGATGATACTTTACTCTTACCTAAGAAGCAACATTTATGTACAGCTTTTCACTGGCCTTAGTGCCAGGAACAGACAAAGTCTGGTAAATTTGGTGATCACAACTAGGAAAATTCATATAAGAGTAGCCTAAAAGTTCTACTAACAAAAGGGCAGCACTTCTGATTCAAAATTTGTCTGCACAGTAAGAATAATTTAATACAGATCTTGTTCATCTATTCTCCCGTAGGCATCTACTATTGACCTTTCTAATAGAGAATGGATAAGCTAAGAAGGATCTTAATAATCTGTCCATCCTAAAGTGTTCTTAAGTGCCTCAGGCAAAATATTGTTTATAAGGACTAAGGATGTTCTAAAAGGTTTTAAACTTAGCTTCTTTTTGAAATTTAAAAGTTCACTGTATTGCTCTTTAACTTATCATGCCCTTATTAGGCTTCAGCTGTAAGACTACTTTGTCTTTCTTAAAGATTTCTAAGTTTTGATTAGTCTGTGAAAAATAACTAAAGCACAAAGTAAGCAAAGTCAATTCAATGATGGCTGAACAACAAATACTACAAAACTGTATTAAAAATTGAAACCAAACAGTTTAGCTCTACCAGCTAATTTACCTAGATATCACCCTAAGGCATCAACACCATTTATAACCATTGCTGTAGTCTGGAATGTCTGCTCCATCAGTGGCAACAGAAACATTTATAGAAAACAAATTAGAAACTTAGATGTATTTTGGTTAATTTTGAATTGTGGATATTTTGTGTAATTCCTGTTTCTTTTCAATATGTATTCTCTTTGAGGTTCAAAGCAGATAGCTGTGGTATTTGATTAAATTATACACAAGAAAAGAGTTTACATAATGATACCACAAGTTTTTCTAGTCAAAGAAAATGCCGTCATATTTCTAAAGGGCCTCACATACAGCAAGTTAAATACATACATAGTTACAAATTTTAGAGGACTATTGAGAGTAAGTCATTACAGGTAGCAACAGAGGGTGGAGATCTTGCCATCAGAAAATAGATTTTACAAGAGTTCCCCCCACACTCCTGCCAAATTACTTTTAAAATATTTAAAATGTTTTTCCTATTTATTCCATGAACATGCACATTTCGTATTAGAGCAGCCTGCTGTTAGCTTTTCAACACTTTAATGGCTTATTGAGCTTAGGATATAGATTTTATATGGGGTAAGTAGTCACCGTGAGAAAACGTATGTATCTGCTGTTAATGACTCTGAATTTACTGCAGTCAGGTAAACAATATTTTATTTGCAGTGACAAAGAACTCTCAAAGTTTACTTCCAAGCTCTTCCACGAAACTCCTACTATTCTTCCCTCCTATCCTATTTCCGATATTCAGAAGATCGAAGCAGAGCCTTGGAAACTATTCTTCTCTTGTATTATGCTGTGGTCCTACAACATTTAACAGACACAAATTTCACTATCCTACCTTCAATTAGTGGTCAATAGCCATTAGATTCCTAGTTCTATAAAGTATGGCCTATCTCCACAAATAAAACAAATGCTAGGGAACATAAGCACTTATGCTTTGCAGATATGAAGATTTAATAACTGGCTAGAGATGTAAAATCAGTAAAAGCTGATCTTCTGGTGGCAGTTCAGTGCTCTAGCCATCCATGTTCTTCTTTACAGAGACAGGAAGAAACATGTGTTACTATCTGAAAAGCAGGAGGAAACACAAGTTTCAGAGAGCACTTCAAAAGGAACTTATGAATACTCAGTTTGGATATTAGTAACAAAAAACAAGTATTTACATCTTATTAGTTATGATTAGAAAGGGAAAACCTTGAGGTTTGAACACACCTACAAAACTTTTAACTGGGGTTTGGGAATAACTGCATAGAAATATCATAGCAGTTATATTACTTCTGCACTTTATTGCACATGGAACAGCTGAGGGGAACTATTGCGTAATCAGCATAAAGACTTCATTTGTTTGTTTTCTCCCTACAATAACGTTCAACAGCACTAAACAAGTTCATTTGAAGTTCTTTGCATATAGATGTATGCATAACCAATATTATAAATTAAAACGAATGGAAGAAATCAAGCCTTTCTCTTCATTTTAGATTTAGTTGCTCAAGTTGGTTTAATATAATTCTAGAGTTTTTCTTCTTCATTAGGCTTTTTTTAACTGTAATATATTACACTGAATATATATTACTACTAAAGTTGTAGATAGTTATTATAAATATAGTATATATAGAGCTATCTAAGTCTAACTTTTTTGGTAACCCCCTTCCTGAACCTTCCTGTTTACTAAAGCTACCTATTTACAGCCTATTAAAAAGCAATATATGGTATTCATTTTGCAGCACAGTAATACTAGTTAAAAAAAATCCCATATTTTAAGCTATATGTTAAGGTTTTATACATCTGGAATTATAATTGCTATTTTCTGCAAAACGTCACACTATTTTACCAAATAAACTCTTTTCTGTCATATCAAGGTTCTTGGAGTGAAGGAGGAAAGTCTGTCACTAATTCTTCTCCTTCACTTGAGATGAATTTCTAACTACCCTTAAACAATTTCTTCCCATCTTCAGTGATGCAGAATTTATCAATCTGTATTAATATCCAGCAAATTGCTATCATACTACTTAACTGGCTCACTTGCCTATTAAATCACAGCTAGACTTTCAGCCAAGATTCAGCTTGGGACCTAATGACCCCCAAAAACTCATTATTTTAAGTAATTATCCACTGATAGTTTTGACATAGTTTATCTTTTTTACCTGTACTATGGACTTACTGTAATTTATGGGCTCCTGGATTTAAATGTGACAGTATGACATAATTACTAGAATTGCATTTGGCACCTCATTATCAAGACCGCATCATAACACGTCCACAACAAATCCACCCACTGTAAGTCAGCAGAGACTCTTCATATTCCCTTTTAATGGCAAAAGAGTCGCTACAGTTTTTCTGGGTAAGAGGATATATCTGTAAATGAACATTGTTTCAATATGTCTAGTTTCATAAGCTAGTCTTTTCCATGTTTCTGAAAATGTAGAAAGATCAACAAAATTGATGAATGCAAGTATTGAAAAAGTATTTCTAAACAAACTTTCTCACTGAAAATAATCCCTACTAAATTCACAGCGCATGTCTTCTCACAGCATGTAGAGCCGGGTAATTGATGCTATGCATCTTTATCCAGCAAAAGATCTGAGAACATTTGTTATCAAAAACAAAACAAAACAAAAATCCTATTTACAGAGGTTACTCAGCCAGTAAATACACCTTTCATAAGTCAAATTCTACCTCCTCTTTTTTGGCCTCCTCTTTAGACTCTCCGATCTTTCTCTGGCCTGTTACTTTTTTTTTTCTCCCCTTGTCTCCACTCATTGCTTAGGACAAAACACAGTGACAGACTTGATTATATCTCTTTGTGTGATTAATCTTTTAATTATTCACCTCTTTATACCAATGGAAAGGTTGCTGGATTCTGCTGGTCTTAAGCATTCTTGAAGGAGAAAAGGAGAAATATTTCCATTGTTTAGTGACTGTGCAGGTCTTTCAGCTAGACCACTTGGAACACATGAGTCTGGTTCATCCAATTTAGAGTATTATTTTATATCTGCTGAAATTCGGTGATACTTTTCTTAAACAAACCACAGCCATGAAACATCCATCCAGATTTGTATTCTACAAATCAGTCTGCTAGTGCAATAAAAAGAAAAATAGAGAAAAACAATCTAGAGTAAGAATTTAGTCACCAAGTGAGATGGAAAGGCAAGCGAGAAAACCTTAAAGACTAAAATATTTAGCACCATCTAGCTAGGCAAATGAGAAAATGCAGCATGATTTCTTTGATGGCTTTGCTCCTGTATAATGAATTCAGTTTAACTCAGATGTGTTTCCTGAGGTAAATTACTTTGGAAGAGAAGGTGCACTGTGGTTGATAGATTAAAGACACAAAGAAAAAAGAAAATCTTAGGTTCGTGTTTATTTATGAATGCTTTACTGTAGTTGGTTGGTACTGTGGTTGATGTAAAGATACATCAATCAATCTTAGAGATGGATGACTTGTTTCTTTTAATCATTTTATTTTTATTCATGCTCTTCCCAGAAAAGCAGAATTATTTTTAAAACTGCAAGTGACCATCCAAAGCAATACTTCACCCCATGTTGGTATGTATCAAAAAATCATTTCTTGTCATTGTACAGACAAATTGACTTAAGAGAGAAGGTGGTAAACAAGCAACATAAATGAATCTAAATGCAATACTTTCCTGATCAAGAAACAATATACATATGAAGCCATGAAATGTTAGCTTGGCTAAAGGGTATTTAATTGTTTTCTTGCAAGTCCTATAAAATCTAGTTAATTATCTTGCCACACAGCAAGGACTGGTTGGCATTTCCACCAAATACCAGGTTTTACAGAGAATTACTCCATGTAACTTTAAAATTTCACTGCATGTTTGAAGGCATGTATAATGATTTTGTATATGCAGTTCATTTACCTTGCATACTTTGCTTTCATCAGGTATGCTATTGAAAATCACAAGTTCAAAACACCCTGTTGTTTTATGTATTCAAAGCTTCCACTTAGATCTTGCAAAAAACCATGGGTCATAATTAGATATCTGAGATTGCCTGTGGGTTTTTTAAAAAACTTAAGTTGAGATAACAAGGTTTTAATAAGCAGGTACTATACACAAATACATGCAGAAATTTGAAGAATGCATATTTGCTGTGCTACATACGAGGTATTTTTCCATCAAAGACGGCAAAAAACACACCCAAATTTAACTTTACATTAACATTAAAGGCTTTAAAGTAAACACTCTCTTACAAGAAGCCATGAGAGTGTTTACTTTAAAGCCTTTAATGTCTTTTGTATAATATACAAATCACACAGGCAATTTTTGACCCTATTCTTGCTCTTTCCTCGATTTGTCCCTTTAATAAACAAAATGATCTGCCATGACTTTTACTTTTCACATGAAAGAGCAGTCATGTCCATCTATATTTGAGTCAGAAGTTTACTATCTGCTGCATTAGCAATTACAGACTATTAAGGCAATTTAAGGATTAGGAGAGAGGAGCAAATATTTTTGGGTTATATAAAATATTTTAGAGCAGAAAAATAAAAACTAAACTAAACTAAACTAAACTAAAATAAAATAAAATAAAATTATATACCCTGGAGAACACATTGTATGATTACCAACTAGTTAAATAAACTTCAATCTCTTGCGATACACATTTGATTCAAACATGAATTGCTTTTAAAATCACCTTTGCCACTGTAACATGGATTTAACCTTTTTAAGAAAGCTATAATCATAATTAAATGTGTTAGAATAGGTCTGCTGAAGTTACCAGACTGACTTTAAGACAAACTAACGACAGTTGCTAGAATTCATCTCACATGAAATATAATGGTATGAGACAAGACTGTGCACTGGGACTCCAGGGCCCAGAGAAAGCATTTTGTGAAAGGAGTCTCCCTGGTATGCTGAGTGAGGCTCAACACTATGAAAGGCTGAGGTTGGGAAAGACAGCAGAGCGCTTCCAGCTCAGCAGAACACCACAACTGGCTCTTTCACCGTGACGCTGGAGGCATCCCTGGCACTGGGCTCGTGAACAGCACCATGCCTTTCAGCCTAGGTGGATCAGCCAGCTTCCCAGGGTCTGGCTCTGCTGCCCATCATAGTTTCCCTGATGCTGCCCTCCACCAGCAATTTTCAAATTTAGTTTGCATTTTGTCAAAAAAAGTTGCAATTCCCAACTTAAACTTTTAAAATTGAGCTGTAATTCAGCATAATAAAAACATTCCACAGGAAGATGGTAACTTTCATAATACTTTGCCTCTGCCCCAGGCCACTCAAAATGAAAAAAAACCTACCTCAACTGTTTAGCACCTACCACACACAAAAAGTTTAATACATATTAACTGTAATGTGTAGATGGTACATGTGTACCGTATCTAATACCTTGAAGTGAACAGAACAGATTTGGCAATAATCATAATTTGAGGAACATACAATAAGAGTTTGTTCCATTTAAATTAACCTCTTCATAGCGAAGTCATTTAGTGCATTGAAATTATCGTTTGCTGAAGTTGACAGTAGTTATTAAACATACTTTAAAGGAAAAAATAGTGGCCTAGAAGCTATATACATCTTCACCTAAGCATCCACTTGGCTGGGAGTCTGGAAAACGTCAGCTTCAAAGGATTAGAGCTTTATTTGAGGATTCTAATTTAAAGTATTACTATGAGATGTAATGGTATCACTGGTCACACCATGTAATAAAGTAGAAAGATGTCACTAACCTTTAAAAACAGTTCCATGAAATGTAAGATTAAGGCAACTATTGTGATTTTGCTGCACAACCCTATCTTTTCACTTACCACCTGATTTGATTTAAAAGGATATAGTACATTTCCAGTGCAGTAAAATATCTCAGGTCACTCTGGAACAGTACTGTGTAAAAGCATGTTTTATTTCCTGTTTGCCATTGAGATTTGCAAGACTTTATTCAAAATCTGAAGAACAGATGTTCCCAGCAGCATTAGTGTAGTTATTTTACTACCATACTACTCTCCCTGCCACCACAACCCTCAAAAAACAAAAACAAACAAAAAAAAAACCACAAGGTGTTACAGCATTCAGATCTAATAAAGAGGAGGCAAGAGGAAGTCTATTAAGTCCAAATAGTGATCCTGAAATGACTGCAGTTCAGATAAGTATTCAGAACATGTATTCTCCTAAGACTGAAATTCACAATTTCTGAGCTGCCTCTCATGGCACATGATCAAAATCATCCTATCCTGAGCTGGGTGAGCAGTTTGATGCTTAGTTCACGAATAAGTTTTCAAACAGAAAATGGAGACTCCCCTTCAAAGTGCATAGTTGAATGCTAAGACAAGGGTCCTTCTATTGCTTAGGAAGACTCAATCCTCTTCCTCTTAAGTGATGGCAATAATAGATATGCACGGAAATGATTAAAGTCTCATTCTTCATTTTTAGTATACTTCCCTTTCTTTGCTTCTTAGGACACTATAGAGGAAAACAAAACAAATCAAAAAAATTCCACCACCACAACAAAAAAGGAATGGAGGTGTAGGGGACAAGGGAGAGATGGACTTTACTCCAACTTCTTCGGTTTCCACAGGATTCACTGGGAAATACAAGGATCTTAATTAATAGTCCAAGGGTTACAACAAGAATTATTGGATAAAATAACAAAGCTGAAATTTCACAGTAAATTCACACACTAAAACCTGTGAAATTCATAGACCAAAAAAGCAGTACAAGTCAACATCAAATCATTACAAAGTTTGATATCATTGCACCTGCAATCTCCCATCAGAAACCAGAGCTCCAATATGCAGAAAACTTAAAAGAATTAAAATATGAATAAACACTCTGCTCATATAAAATTTTATGCTCCATAGACTTAGATGTTATGTTGATTTATAATAGATTTATCCTATTCTAGAACTTCTTATCATTTAGTAAGTCTGTTTTCAGGTGAATGATTCATCTGATTGCTTCTTACTCTTTCCTTTGGAAAACTTTTTTCCTTAAAAATCTGAAAGATTCAAAGTCATTGAACCATTTGCTTAGGAATTAAATTATAAATGCAGCACATAACACTTAACAGCAAAGCACAATGTGATAAGAAAAGCTTAATTTATTGTAGTCCTAAGGGGCAACAAGAGCTTTTTTTTTCCTATACCATTTCTTGCCCAGATTGAGCAGTGCATTTCAGTGCATAATCTCTTTTCATTATACCCATTAAAACAAATAAGAAGAATCTGAGAAAAATGTTGTATTTGCATTTGAGAAATACTAGCACTCACATTTTGAGACCTCCTTTAGAGTTTTCCTTCATTTTGAAGTTTAGAAGACTTACAGAACGAAAGACTGAAGAAAAAATTGTCTAAGCGATTATTCTGTAAAATACAGTAGCCACAGGGTTATCAGACTACTGAGAAGCATACAGGGATCACTTCAAGGGGAATGCAGGAAAGCTTTAAACCCAGTATGATCCAAAGGCAATAAAATAACTCTATAAACAACTTTGGTTTTATGAAACTGCGAATCCCACGTAAAAGCCACTGATGATTACTTTTCTCTATTGTGCCTAACATTTCAGATATATCTTCAAGTAAAGGATAAAAGATAGGGCTTTGGAAGACTTAAAACTTAATCTGTTACACTTCTATTCATGCCCTAAAGAAAAATGTCAAATAGTCTCAAACACACCAGTTTACAGAAGATATACTCAGTCTTCACCAGACTAAGCAGTCACTGCACACAAAAGGCACAGAGACCTTTCCCAGGACACAAAAATAAACAAGGACAAACCAAAGCTATCAAAAGGGGACATGGACCTCTATCCTTCTAGCAACAAAAAAATAACATTATCCAGATGGAGGCTAATAATATATTTCTTTCCAGTCACAGCAACACAAGGACATATGTGATTAGCAACGTTGTGCAGTGCTAAACACTTCTGAAAACAGGCGGATCATCTCTACTTTTGAGCACAGAAGACTCAGCTCTAAAATCATCCACTAGTTTGGTCAGATTCTTATTCTGGAAAAAGATGACAGAGGTTCAACAACATAGTGACATAGCAGCTATTATTTGCTTTTCTGTTGTCACTGGTAACTACTACCGTCTAGCCGGGACTGCAGTCTCAGAAATCTCTTAGGCTTGACTCAAATACTGCTTTATTTCATGGCCAAAATGTTGGTCAAGCTTATTGACAACAAGGGGCAACTCTAGCGCACTATTTCTGATGAGCATGATGATAACTTAAGATACTAGCAAAAAACTATGTACACTGAAAAAAAGCTGCATGCTTTTTGACCTGCTTTTATACAAAGAAGTACAGAAAAAGGTTACATTGATCAAAATAATCATGCTTAAAACACTCTCAGGCGTTTTTTGTACCTTTTACTTCTATATTTTGTATAGAAAAAGACATTTTAAATGTTATAAGAAATAAGAATTCTTTTGATTATTGGTGATGCAGTCATACACTGATGGCCACAGAAGCAATTTCATCATTATGTCAGGTTTCTTTCATAAATTAATTGACATTGAGTATGGTGATTCTTGTATTTAAAAAAATAGCTTTTGACAGCAAAAGGAACCTTAATATAAAGCTGCCTATCAGTCCACATAAAGGTTGATTTATTCAATGTCCCATAACCCATAAAATTTACCAGTTACCATAAGGCTTGATAAAGGCAAGATCATGATCAGAGGTCTTACAATTATGAATTGCAGAAACTGCACTAAATAGATTCAGTTCTTCCAGCAGTGCAATTTCTACTTTTCTGCACAATACAGCTTCAGCGATGTGTTACAGCATTATGAATCATGGAAATAAGCTGATACTAGACCTATAACTTTCTTTATTTCCCTTCTCCTTTCTCTCCCTGCCCTGTTAATGCACATTTTTAATGCTGGACCTGTTACAACTGAGACAACAGAAGTGAGAATTCTTTGTAGGTAAATAATGATACTGGACCACTTACTGAAATGTTACTCTATTACCTTTTAAAATGATAAATTGCAGATCCTACATGATTATGATCACTTTGGCATGAAGAAAAGTTTGTCTGGTTTATGTAATTTATTTTACTTTTCAGTGAGACTCAGTGAAAACTTCAGTGAAGCGTATGTGTGCATGCAGAGAGCTGCATTGCCTCTAGTTACAGAGTAACAGAGTATTAAACTTGTATTGGATTTCATGCCTATTATTGATTGTGCTTGCCTATTAACGAGTTAAATTTAAATGCCCAATGCAGTCTTTCCATCAAAATTTAATCTCCTTTTGATTTCACTTTTACACCACTTATTCATTGCAAATCACTCATTATATTGATCATTTTGTATGCTTTTACATCCTTTGATTATGAACTTTAATTTGATTATGCCATAACTTTATAGTTTTAATTAAAAAGTTACAGGTTTTTTAAAGTACATTCTCTGATAAGCCTTTTCCGTCCCTGAGGGAAAAAGGCATTACGTGACTGGAAGCCCAAAGAAACTCAGATATTATTTACAATTTTTACCGGCTAAAGGGAAGCATCTGAATCAATATATACTTAGAATTAGTTCGCTGATTGAAAATCTAGGCTCTTGCTGCTGGAAAAAATAATTAATCTATCCTCTGTTCTAACTTCTCTTCCCCTAATAATGCAATTTCAAAAATTTACTATGTCAGACCTGGTCTTTTACTCCATTTTGATTAAGATTTCTGAATCTTATTCACAATCTGATCCACAGCTGCTATCTTCAGTGACTACACTGGAAGCACCCTTTTCATTCCCTCCACCTCCTCCCCCTTTCTGAAATATGTTACCAGATGTCATTGTGCTCAGCTGAAGAACGGATATCCCGCTCTCCCAGGACAAACAATAATTGCTGCTAGCCCTCTACTACCTCGACTACAGGACAGTATTAAATAGTATTATGCCATTGGAGAGGAATTTAAAGTTAACCTTGGTCATAAAATAAACTTCTTCTCATCACTAAGGTAGTACTCTACGTGTTTTGGAGTCTTTTTTTTCCTAGCTTTCCATCAGTTTTCTAAGATACAATTCCAAAGTTTATTTCCGTATGTTCTATTAAAGCTGCACTGAGATGCGACCTCTGTACCAGAGCTCCCAGCAAGTAAGCTACAGGTAAATAAAGTTCATTACAATTCAAAATCCAAGGAAAGAGTAAAGTCATTCTGCTCTAGCAATAGAAGGCTGCATTTTGGGACACACCATTTGGCAACCACGGCAAAAATCAGATGTTATCTCTATGAAAAGTCATAAAAAAATCTGCATACTTTTGTTGATTATCAAGAAATTACTGTAGAAATACATGTTCTCAAAATAAAGTGTTAAATGATTAGGTGGATATAGCTAGCATAGGTGATGCACTTGTTATGTAGCAACAAAGAGAATCAGAGACACAAGGAACACCTCTAAGATCTGCAGACTGGCTCCAGACTGGCTCCACACCTTCTGCCCACACTCAGAAGTGACAAGGCACAAGCCAAAGCCTGTCTGGGAGCCATATGGCATGCTGCCGTGTCTAAAATACCAGGAAGATGCCAAGAGGCAAGTGCTAACTCACTTGCTTTTACACAGTCTCACATCTATCTATACCAGCTTGGGTAAGCATTCTGTACCATCACGTGGCTGGTAAGCCAGAGTCTATTTTTATGTCTGTGATTTCGGGTTGGCATTTACATTCAGCTATACGTGTGTCTCTAGCAATTAGCTATCATGATCTGTAATAGCCAAAATCCATGAAACTTAATTCAAAAATAACAAGCAGGAACTAAAAAAAGATAATGAGTTGGCCATTGGGCATTCAAATGGCCTGGACTGAAATTGCTGCTTTGAAGCACACTTCTCAAAAAGGGTTAAGCAAGGAACAAGGGACAAACATAAGTTATTTAGGAACCTAGCAAAATCTTACAGACCTAATCTGTACTGCAGTCAGGCACTTCTGAAGTCCTGTTAGTTGCTTGTCTGTGATTCTGATGTCTAAATGGATTCTACATTCAGCATTTATGTCTATTCAGGGGAAGTGGCACAGATTTCAATGGTTTACAGACACAGATATTTTGTACTAGCATATAAGAGCCTCTTCAACAGAAGACAAAAATGAATCTGTCTTACTAAAAAGCTGCAGAATCAGATGTATTTAAAAATGGTAGTTGCTCAGGAACCAGTCAGAACAAATCTATGACCAGACTTAATAGAGAAAAAGAGTATTTGAAACACTAAGGCTTAGTGCCTAAACACAAGTTGCATTTGGCCATCATGACATTACTGCAAAGCCTAGGTTATAGATAAGCTCTGGGCAAAAGCAAGCAAAGTAGCCATAATTCCATGAGCTACTCCAAATAAATCAATAGAATTCCTCCTGCAAACAGTACGACTAGTAAAAGCAAGAGGCCTTTACCAGTGAAACATGAAATAGTTACTAACGTTTATTTGTTTTCAAAAGATCTATGGTAATATATTTGACAACACTCAGTCTACTTGCACACAATGAAGGCAATAACCAGTCTTTTACATTCTTCAATTTGCAAAATAACTGTTGCTGCTTCTGCTAAGACAAACTATGTAAGCCTTATTCCTCCTCTACAGTTATTTTCAAATGCCCTATTCTATGCATTAGGACTGGGAATGCAGGAGGAATAGACCTCTCTTATGTAAGATCTAACCACATATTCTTTGAATACCATAATCCCACTTCCTTCTTCCCCACTCACTTAACATGAGAGAAAACATTCCTGCAATATATGTGTATAACAAGAAGAGTAGATCTGAAAGCAATTGCCTTTTGTTTGTCAACAAGAAAGTTAATTTACTTATAACAGCATCAAAAGACATGCCATGTAAATCCTGATGGAATACAAAATACTCCATACACACTGCTAGACAGCCTCCATTATGAATGGTCAGGAATTTTAAAACTCAGTAGATTTTCCTTCAGAAAGTTTCAGCTCAGGATTGGAAAACACTATTGTGCTTTGACAAAGAAGGAAACTCTGCTCAAGAGCAAATTTCTCAACTGAAAATTTTTGTTTATATTTATTCTAATGTTGGTCTTAAATTAAAAATAACACAACTTAATACTTGGCACTAGAACTTTTTGTTCATGCTGTGAATTCACTCAGATGAGATGTCCTTGACTTTTGCATTCCTGGTGAACAGTACATTACTTACTGTACTTACACTGTACATTATCAAACTTGCTAAGTTGACCTGCTCTGTTACCCCTACTGAGATTGTCCAAAGCTACTGAATCATGGAGTGAGGACTTGGCTTCTCAGTTTTCTACTCTAGAGGCAGGTCACTTGTGTGACGGTCATTCCTATGGATATATATTCAGGGATAATCCAAAAGCAGAGTTTAAAAATTTGCTACTTTCAGCAGGATAACAAAAACTTAAATACAATATTTAAGCATGTATTAGCATTATTACATTTATTAGCATGTATTTAGGAATTCTGAATACAAAAGGAATCAGAAATCAAGGAATTATTTAATAATCACTTTGATCAGGGAAGTTGTTGAGGTTTTTGATTTATATAGATATAGATATTTTTCAACAAATACGAGCAAATGTAAAATACTCATCTTCCTCAGCTTCTCTGTGGAAAAGTTTAGCTAGACAATGCTAGAAAAAAAAACAGTATGATGTACTTTTTATAATAAAGTTATAGAATCAGTACTTTGAGGAACAGAAAACAGGCATTTTCTCCTACCATTCCACATAGTAGATAAAACATATTTAGCATAGTGTTTTAAAAAATGCTGAAAAAAAAATCTGTGGAGCAGATAGAAGCAATAGAACAGACACAGCAATAGAATAGCAAAGATTAGCCTTTCACCATTAATGCATTTTACATGGAAAATGGGGCAAAATACAGTATTTGCTATAAAAATGAAACAAATAGGTACTATAGTATTCTTGCTAGCTTTTCCAAACTTTAAGCAAAAATAAATAAATAAATAAATAAATAAAGTAAAATTCTATAGAAGTTTTGTATGATAAGGCATTGCCCAAGATAAGCAGTAATTTTCACCATTCATTCAAGAGTAGAGTTTTGTTTCAGGCAAAATATTTTTCATAAAATGAATGCTGAAGCCTCCTGTCTTCTGAAGAAAATAAAAGATAAATTGTTTGCCAATCAAAATTTCTCCTTTTAGACTGATTCAACTCCCTGCGCATATCATATACACTGCAGGTAGATAAATGTTTATCTGAAATTAGGAAAATTAATCAGTTCTCACTTGGGACAATTCTCTAGTTCATCCACAAAGGCAGAAAAATAACTTAAAGATAATTCCTGGTAAATTGTGCAGACACTATCTCATACTATTAAAGGAAACAGTAGCTTCTCATAGTTAAAATTTTATCTGGTTCTGAAAGTAAAATTCTACTTTAGCTGTCATAACATTTTCTTTTAATAATTGATGATCCTGAATAATATGGTATTTGCACTATCATTTATTTTTGTGAAGTTTGAAGAAAAGTAAATTTTCTGCAAGATGTTACAAAATGACTCCATTCTCAAAGGCCATTTTCATGTAGATCAAAAATCACACATATTGAATATTTTCACAGTCCACATTTCTTAAATTTGAGTGGATATTCTTTGCAATCATGCATTTGATACAGAATTTTGATACAGATAGATTACAAACTTCATTAACAGTTTTTGCATTCTTTTTCATCATCATATATTCAAATTCCCTGAGTTTAAGTAATAATAGTTTTCAGTTAATAGAAGAATCATCAACCAGTGAAAAGCTGGCTCTACAATTCCCTAGGAAGGTCCATCCTTCAACAGTCATATAAGAAGAGAATTGGAAGATTACTTACAAGTCATTCATTCTTAGCTGTTGCAATCACTTGCTACAGCAGGAGCTGAATGAGCAATCATATCAAATTGCCTTCCTAAATACATGTTCACCTCCAGCCTATCTCAAAGGTCACGGGCATCTAAAGAATAGGGTAAACAAGCCTAGAAACTTCCCAGCCTTTTGTTCCAGTGTAGACTGGTACAAGCCATAGCCATTAGATCGTTCATAGGCAGCATGATGCTTGCCTGGTTCATGACAGATTTGGCTTTAGAGATACTTAGGCTCTTAACAAGTATTTCCCATCTTGTGTTCTTAACTGTGCTAGTGTTCCTCAGAATTTTATTGCAGGTCTGACATTTGCTCAGAACTACTGCCCATAAAATGCAGTGGCTTATATAAGAGACTCTGGCTCCTCCATTGAAAATACCTATTAAGCAGTTGCTGGTTGTTCCAGAAGAATGAACCTCAAGAAAAGAGGAAGGTCCCTTTCACATCTCTAAAAATATTTGTTAGATAAGAAAGTCAACATTAAAAAATAACCTTCAAAATAGCAATCTATAGTTCATTAGTATAGTTGTTGGGGTGTGGCATAAAATATACTTTTTTATTTCCTATGAAATGATGATAATTTATATGGTCAATGCAAGATTAAAATATTCTTAGCTATATTCTCTCAGAGTTTTGTAAACAATGTCAAACTTACACTAAGTAACTCACATAGAACTTAAATGCATTCTTAAGTCATTTAAAGGTAGATTAAATTACAATACACCAAGATTGAGACCAGATTTACGATATTCATTGGCTGCTTTACTATTCATGTCTACAAAAGCTACCCTATTATTATATTTTTTTTTATTTTTCCATTCATAGGTTTTACTAAAGAATGCCATGAAGTGAATTTAAATATAAAACTGTAAACATGTTTGCACTAGTACTTAGTATTAGTCCTCTACCTAGCCTCTATACAAGGTGTTTGTGTTTTGTGAGGACTCATAAAAAAATTTGTACTTAGTAAGGATATACAATTTTTTTCCTTCTCAGTTTTTCTAGTGACAGGGGCTAATGCTGTCATTGTTGTTAAAATGAAACAAGTATGTCAGAAGATGTTTTGAAATGCCTTGATGAATAAGCATTTCAAACTTTAGAATTAAGCAAAGGCTTACACATAATAATAGTAATTAAAAAATTCACTGTCAGGAAAGAGACAAAATAGGAATTTCAAGTAGTGAAACAAAGCCAGAAACATTTCAAGCTTTTTTGAAGATTCACTGGAAGTTCTTCAGCTAAATAAGAGAAGATGAAAGAATGGGACTTCTGTGCAACAAGAATGAATAGATAGCCTAAGCAGACACAAGTGCATGAACAATTGGCTTCAGGTTAGAAGAAATGTAGCATTAAGTTTAAAGGAAATGAGAGATAATAAGGGTAATAATGGTAATGAAAGTAAGAAGTTCTGCACCTGAGCTAGAATCAGAACTGTAAGCATCAGAATGACCTCAAGCAAAGTATATTAGACTATGTCTGAATCAGGTTTTTCAAGGACAGGCAGTTTAAACAAAGACTATGGACAAAACTACTAAAGGAGACGTAAAATGATCGAAATGAAGCCCATATTTAAAAGGGGAGAAAAGCTGATCTAACTTAAGATAGAATATAAGGGTACCAGAACATATCTATCTCAGAACACAAAGACATTGAATAACTTCAGAATAAGCAAAAAGGTAGCACAACAGACAAAATGAAATTAGTAAAATTGATCTTGGTAGGTTATTTCAGAATAAGCCATCACAACAAGCTGACTCTCCACCTGCCACTACAAGGTGAGTGACATGATTTCCTAGGCAAAAGAAACAGGATAGATTTAATCTTTCTAGGTTCAGAGCAATTGATGCTGGATCAGACGAACCATTGTTAATGAAGTCTGAGACAGAAGCATTAGAGTAGTAGCTGAAGAAATTTAGGAGGACAATAAAACCAAACAACCCTTCTGATACAGGAATAAATTAATTTAAAGCTGACATAAATATACTTAGGCTGGGAATGTAAACCAAATTTTTGAGGATTTTTCTGACAGAAGAATGGGGAGCAGTATGTGTCAGAAGCAGTAATTACATTTTTCAAAAGAAACAGGTATGACAGCCTAAAGTTAGTGTTCTAGAAAGCAAAATCTGTGCTGTAAGCAGCTTTTTGAAACTCTATATCCACCTTAATTTGCTCTGAGCCTAAAAATCATATTTTCCATTAAAAGAAAAAGTCTTAGTGTACGGCATTTTTCCATATTTAGATATGACTTCTCCATCAACTGAAAACTGTAACTGACCAGCTCAAGCAACAAGGAGAGTGAACCTGAGAGGATCTGTCAATTCACATGACTAGTCCAGAGTCTATTTTGATTGCTCATGGCCACAGTTAAGAAATACAACAAGAGTGAACACCTGTAATGCTCAATGTGGCCTCACCAATACGCATATTGCTCCCTCAGTTCATTAAAATCGTAACTACTTGAAGATGTTCTTTACCTGAGAGTCTAATCCCACTACCTTCTTGAGTACTTTCACTCTCTTCTGTTTGCTGGATGAAAAGCATTTCTAGATCACACCAAATGAACTTGTTCCTACATGACAGACTGCGTGACATGGTGCATCTATGTTTAGTTTCCTGTAACACAGCCAAAACCTCCTCCGTACCTTCAGCGACAGCAGGAGCAACACCTCCTGTGTGCATTGCTCTACCAGCTCTCTACTTTTATAACATATTCCCCTTTCTCTCTGTCACCTTCAGAGTCTGTAGAAATAATAATAGGCAGACAGATCTGTATAAAGCAGAAGCCTTTTTACAGGTATACAATGCCTAACATAAAAATGTTCTTAAAAGCACCATGACTTTCAGTATACTATCACATTACAAGTTACACTTAATACTTTCATACAACACTAAGGGATCTTAAGTGAGGTGATCTTAAAAAAGGGTCACTGTTTTGGCATTAAAAGTTGCTAGTTATCTGAAAGTATCTTAAAACATGCATCTAAGATTAAGGAAGTAAAATTATATCCAAGTGCTGATTTTAAAAGTAAATGAATTACTAAGAATGTAATACACCTCAATTCTACTAGAAAATAGGTGTTTAATCCTCATAAGCTTCCTCCAAAATTATACAATAACATTTTATTTTATAAATTACTATTTTCTATGGAAAGCTGCACTTAAAGTCTGTAGCTGCTCAAATATCTTTAAAACTGAAAATTTTTAAGCGTGAAGCTTTTGAAACAGCATGCACTGAAAACAGTAATATCTTTGGCAATACCGTCAGCATTATTTAGAAACTAAGCTTCACCTAAATGCTTTAATTTCTGCAGCTATTTAAACATATTATGCTTTATAATGAAACTCATTATAGCATACCTGGTTAAAGCTTTTTATCATTAATAAAGCCTTTTTACAAATATTAATCATTTTAATGCCCCAGCTATATCTACTTAATCTTCTCAAATATGAGCAGAAAATTATAAATGAAGCCATAATTTAAAGACTTACAGGAAAACATTACATATATTTGTGAAACTCAAATTCACTTATACTCCCCAAAAGACTTGGTTTATAACAAGTTAAAGAAAGAAGCAGTATAGAATAGGATAACAGTCTTCCAGAAATGCTTGTTTTTCTTGCAAATAGCCAAGTGAATCATTCTCCGGCACATTAATCAACAGTTGAACAATGCTGGTATTCATAAGGAGCTTTAGAAACAAGCCACAAAATTATTTTTAATATGAAAGAAATAAATGATGTTTTTCCCTAGCTGTCTGCCATGTAGAAATAAAAGCATTAGGAATAATGTGCTTGAAACTCCTGTTATTACCATACAAGGCAAGATGAAAAAGCATTTAACTCTTAGAAACACATCTAAGCTGGTCGGCAAAAAAAGTCTGTAAACAAGTCTCCGCTATATCCCTTCAGAGGTTTCTAATAGGGAACAAAATATATTTCTTTGCCACCTACAACCGTCAGTCAATATTATTTCCAAAGCTGATTTTACATTACTGACAAATGGCAGATAGAAAGTTATGTTCAAGTGTGATGTAAAGTCTGACTGTCTGTGCTGACTGGAAGCTTTTAACAATTTCATATTGTTACCTGGAATTAGATGTTAGAAAACTCTGCCTTTCAGTCTATTCTCACTGTTCCAATCAAATTGAAAAGGTTTTTTCAGCTGTCAGACCTCCTAATCATATGCTGCATAGGAATTACTAAAAGCATCCCAAGTATTTTACGGAACAGAAGATTTCATCTTCGTAATGGCAAACACTAAATAACTCAAAGGAAGGCAAAAATCACTGGAAAAACCTCCACAAGCTCTGAATTCATGCTCTGAAACACGATATCTAGTAACTTTTCTTTACCAAGTTTTCATGTGATGTTCAGTAATAGCTACTGATTTATTAAAACAAAAATAAAAGTTAAATATAGCTACTACTCTTAGGAAGAATAACAAATTCAAATGAAAATGACCAGAAAAACAACTAGTTTCCCAGAATTGGATCTTAGACTTGTTCTAAAAATTGGAATGCCAAAAATTTTATGAAATTAATGGAAAAAGCTATTGAAATAGTCCCATGTCAAGACAGTAAAAAAAGATTAACTCATAATACACTAGTTCATACCAGATGGGTCTAAAAAACAGATCGGTTTGGCGTCTTTACCCTGCTCCCACTCAGGTGCAAGTCCCAGATCCCTGCTGGTCCCATAACAGGACCCTCACTTAGATCCTCATTTCCACACCTTAGTTTCTGGAGAAGGACTTCTGGGGAATCTGAGTCTCATCTTTTCAGTTAAAAATTGTTTTACCCTTTTGGAAGTATTTCCTATCACCATATTGCATGGTATCAAAATATAATCAAGTACACTGATGAGGGGGAAGGAAAGATCTATTACTATTAATTATATGAGGAAATCTCTAAAAGTAACAATAGAACTTTTCTTAAGCACTGTTTCTTTTCATTTGTTTAGACGTTTTGGTTCTCTGCAGCATTGTCAAAACCACTTACTGGGATCCCAACATCAAAATCACAGTACTTGTCAGACACCCATCCTAAATATGAAATTTTAAACACATTAACCTTGTTTGCTCTTGTGCAAGATAAAATTTACCAACTCCACTTGTCACATTTAATAACCGTAACAAAGTAAATGGAGAAAATAATTAATAAGTCTTGTCTAAAGGCATCATCCTGATGAGGCTGGCCAGAAAAACATGAGTACACAGTATGAGAAACAGATTATATATACCTTTCTCAAGTATAGACTCAATCTTGAAGGTCTTGAGGGTCTATGATTCTAAGGAATGACTGAAAACCAGCATATAAACACAGTAGATAGAAAAGTATGATCAAGGAAAATGGTGTACAAAATCTTCACAACAGTATGGTGTCCCAGGATTTTACATAGATTTGATGAAATCAAAGGAACATTTCCACTGATTAATAACCATTTCTGATTGGATCCAGAATGTTTACTCAGGCAACAAAAGGAAAGAAATGAGTGTAAGTGAAATTATTCAGAGTTGAAATGAATTAATATGGATTTCATAATGAGTTTTCTGCTTGGCAAAGATTATAGAAACCTATCATTAACCCATCATTTAAAAACTATTAGAATTAAGCTGCATCTTTTCATACAAAAATAGCTCAAAATCTATCAAGAGAATGAATCTCGTAACACAGAATTGCCTTGGCACCTAGGCCAGCATCTTGATGTAGAAATAGCAATATTTCTATTTTTTAAAAGAAAAGTCACACCCAGATCTTTTTATTTTAGAAAAATATTCTGCATCTTCTGATTTCTAATTTTTGACATGTCCTTTCGAATTTTTCTATATTGACAAGAATTATAAATGATACAATGAAAACAGATGAGGTTATCACCAGTGGTTATAACACACAACTTATTGTTGGGTGATTACTGAGTTAAGAATATATCAAGTTTACATAAAGACAGTAACTGGTAAACAGCATTAAATGCTTCATCATTCACTTAATTTCTGTCCTTCTAAATTTCTAAATTCCATTCCTTCTAAAATTAGGATATTTATTAGCAATATATTCTTTTTAAATAGCTTCAACTTCTATTTGTGCTCTAGTTTCCAGAAATACAAGAGAAAATATCTAAACTCAAGTTTTTTGTTTCATAGCGGTCTTCTCCCCAACCTTTCTGAACATGCACTCCCCGTATCTTTTTCTCCGTTTGTTTTTATGTGGAACTGGTAGCCAAATATGATCTCTGTTCTTAAAAAACTAGCGGAAAGAAGTTCCAGGAGCCTTTGGACAACAATGATTTCTAAGGGATATTCCTGCCCAGTTAATGCAAATTGGATTACAAAGCAATAACAAGTTGAGTACAGAGATAGAGATGACTAAAATAGACTTAAGCCCTGTGAAGCTCTCTGAAAGCTGCATGAAAAGTACTTACAGTGACTAATGACCATAATGAAGCAATAACAGAAGCCTACTATGACTTTATTTTATATCCAAAAAATAACATGTAAATTACAGAAGTACATTATTGGGGAGGGAGGAGAGGGATAGGGATAAGTGAGTAGGAAAGGTGAAATGTTTGCATATAAACAGTGCAAGTGTAAGACGAGCCAGTATGATATTTATTCAAAACGTTCAGTTCCCCTGCAAAATCACTTTGTTCTCCATTTTGTTTAGTATGGGCAGGCAGAGACTTCTCTGGGGACTCTTGTGGTGAATCCCCTCTAAGTGTACCCATCTTTGCCTAATCTATCTGAAGTTCTATATCTGCTAGTAAGTATAATTTCAGCATAGTATAGACAGTTCAGGCATGGAAAAACATAAGCGTAAACCATAAAAATCTTAATCAGATACTAAGCTTTTTGGTGTCAGAAATCCTGAAAATCTCTGTACTTTAACAGATGATAACAACTAGAGAAATTAAACATACTTTTTGCAATGTGCCATGCAGCAAAGCTGAATGCAGCCAGGCCAGGATAGTACAGTTGCTACTAAAGATACATCCAAGTAAGGGACTTCAAAAATAAAAAGGAAGCAAGGAAAAAAAAAAAAAAAAAGGGAAGGCAGATAGGTCTTCCTAGGCCTAGACTAGGCCAAATGCTATCCATAAAAGCACGATATGTAGGAGGCAGGGAAGAGAAGAGAAAGTATTTCTTTCAAACAAAAAGTCAAAACAAATGAGAAAATTTATTATTTTGGATGATTAATCTAAGCATGGCAGATGACTAATTTTAATTAATTAGTCTTTTATGAACTTGAAGTTTGGCAAGTATCCTGTGCCATTAGTTGGAAGAAAAAGATGACAACATAGAAAATAAGAGATTCAAGAACTCAACTTTTGGCTAATACAGGAGTGGAGGGGAAGAGTGAAAAAATAATGTATACTTGCCTTCTATATAAGGCTACAGTGTATACTTGCCTTCCTTCTTTCCCTGTTCCTCACTAAATTATGCAGAATTTGTAAAGTACATTTTTTTATCTCCAAAGTAATTTGAACTTGACTAATAATTTTAAGCAGAACAGTATTTAATCATGCATGGTGTATACCTACCATTCAGGTACCAAAAGGTAGGAACTAAAGCACCTTAACAACTGGTTATTATAGAAATTATCCTGTTCTTAACTAGTTAAGAGGAGTATTTTTATCTGGTACTTCTTATCTGAGTTCCAAATAGATACTGTTGAACAAACACTTCGATATGATTTTTCTGTTTATGTTAATCTATAAGCATGTATGTGAATTCTGTTCAATCTAATGAAGAGATCTGTGCTACGCTTCTTTTCACTGTATAATTGGCACCAATCTTGCACCGACCCACAGACTCTAATGCACTCTAACACTTTTGCATAGTAGTCCAAAATCAGATGAGCAGTAGTATTCAAGGACAAAATGAGCTTAACTCAGATATAAGTCACAGCATGTGTCACTCTCACATTTCCTGTTTAATGCCATCTGTTTTGCATTCTTCAGGTGATAGAGTTTGTCACTTTACCAAATGATTACAATTGACGGAAGTAGATAGTGTTCTGATACAGCCTATGGGCTAATACATTTTTGTTTAAAACAAAACAAGAACAAAATTCTCCCCGCCTCTCTCCATTTTTATGCATCACATTTCTATCTTTGATCAATCAACTGCACTACAAACTCAGCTGGAAAGGCCTGTTGAAGAAATTACATGAGTTACTGCTGCATTTACTGCTCATTCAAGCAACAGAATGTACATCTTTAAAATATATTAATCAAAACCATAATTATTCAATATACCAAGGTACAAAAGAGACAACAAGAAAAATATGTGAGAGGTCTGAATATAGGTAAATATACTTCCAGACTTCTGTATTAGAAAACAATTATGGCAGGATAAGTAAAAGATAGGGCCCACGTACTTATTTTTTATCTTTTGACAAAATTATGCCATCTGACTATTTTACTATGTTGCATCTTGAAAAGCAATCATGCAGAGTACCTACAAACAAAATATTTTCTCTATGAAATATGTTTAACACTCATCTCCCAAACAATGCATACTCATTTTGACAAATCTTGAGGACTTAAAAAAAGTACTAGAAGGCTTTATGTCAAAATCACTATAACGAGATATTTGTTTAATTGATTTTTCATGTCTGAGCCCACAGACCAATCATTATGGCTGGGTAAGTATTACAAGTAGAAGCTTCAAAACTAGCCAAGTTCTCTGGATATGAGCACAGGTTGGAGGCTTCATGGTGGTAATTGTACTTGTGCATATTGTGTACTCAGCTATATGGAAACTAAAATAAATTGAGCATCAAAATCCTCAAACTTTTAAAACTGATTCTGCTGCTAAAGATAGCTAACTGATCTAAATTTAAGCCAAGAAAAAGGTACTATCTGATCAAAACTGGGACTGTCAGAAACAGCCTTATTATTAAAGTATTAAATAAAATGCTCTACCTCCTGTCTCCTTGCTAGACTCAAACTAGGTAAGACTTGCAGACTTTGCTAGGGAAGAATTCTCATTCTCTGTCTTGTATATATAGCCAAGACAGTGACAGGTAGTAACTAAACTGACCAAAGGAACATACACAAGCCTTTAACTTATGCTAAAGAGGGAAGCCTCTGCCTTCCCTATCTGAAAAGCTTCCCCTGCAGCTGAACATGAGTGCAGAAGAATAAAGGCTCTCAACTAAGCAATGACAAATAGCTTTTCTACAAGAGGAAGAGTGCTCTTAAAAAGCATATAATGATAAAGCAGCACTTTAAAAAATATTTTTCATTAAACCACAGATTAAAAAAGTTTCACAAGAGTCTGTATTCAATGCAAGTAAGTTTCAGAAGTCTCTTTTCTAGATTGATGAGCAACATAAAGCGAAAAATGAAATTTGGTAGGGAAAGCAGTTATATTTAATACAGCAGCTGCAAAATGGGGAAACCACGAAATGTGTACTGCTGTGGCTTATACATGTAGCAGCTGTGCCACAGACAAGTGAACTCATCAATATACCTATTGAAGGGAGTTATAATCCTACAGTTGTTTCCTAATTAAAATTTAAATAAAGAATCGACACTGACTTAGTATTACATGGTTTTCTGTGAAACAAATCTATTAGAAAATGAGAAGGCCAATAAAATGGGAAGGCCAGTGCTGTCTTTGGCTTGTAAGCTCTGCTTTTAGGAATCACCCTGAGATGAGTGAAAAAGTCGGCAACAAGGATTCACCCTTGTTGGAGGAGGATCAGGTTAGGTCACATAGTGGACACATTCCTAAGTGCTTGGGACCTGATGGCATCCACAAGTGCTGAGAGCACTGACCAGTGTTCTCATGAGACCACTCTCAATTATCTTTGAAATATCACGCTTGGCAAGGAGGGTCCTGAGGACAAAAAGAGAGCAAGGGTTACCCCTTAACTTCAGAAAGGGCAATGAGAAGAGCCTGGTTAACTAGACTGATTAACTATCACTTTTCCAGAGATGAAGATTATGAATAAGTTCTCCTGGAAATCTTTTCCAAACACATTAAGAACAAGGTGATCAGGAGTAGCCAAAACACCTCCATAAAGGTCAGGCCTGACTAACCTGTCAGTCTTTAATAATAAGATGCCTGGCTTCACTGAGAGCAGAGAGCAGCAAATATTGTTTTCTTTGACTCTGGCAAATTTGTGGCACTGTCTTTTATTATATGTGTCTTGAGTGAACAGTGACATAGATTTAAAACGGACTGACCTGTTGGCTTCAAAGTGACACAAACACCAGAAAGAGACCAGCCACGAGTCACACACTCAGAGGTCATCTGTTCAAAGCTCAACCCCTCACAAGCCTGTCTGCAAATGAAGCTGCTATTCCATTCAAAGCAACCTCAACAGTCTGGAGAAATGGGCAGAGAGGAAGGAGTCTCATGTTCAGCCAAAACAAAAGCAAAATCCTACACCTGCAATTCCATGCGCACTATGGCCTGTGGGCCAACTGGCTGAATGGCAGCCTTGCAGAGAACGATCTGGGGGTACTGGTGGGCACCAAGTGAAACCCAGGGTAGCAACGCACCCTTGCAGCCAAGACAACTGACAGCAGGAGCTGCATTGGAAAGTGTTGCTTGCAGGTTGAGTTACTGAAAACCATGACTTCATAGCTATGGACTTGTACTCTGATTTAAAACAGAGGTAGCTTTGTTCTCAGCAATGTTGCTAAGATGCAGCCTTAAAGCACCTGTGGTAGTCAACTTTAATAAGACTCTGACTTCTCTCATAATTACTTTCTCTGCTAAGTATTTTTCCAAGCACAGTAGGAAGAAAGGATCTAAATTCAGCCATATATCTTGCCAAAAATTGCTATGTCTGGACAGTTCAATACATATTTAAAATTACATCCTTAATCTGCACAGCAAACTCATAAGCAATGCTGTGTTTGTTAAACATGTTTACTGTAAAATAACATTAAATGAAGCTAAAAATAATTCTTTCAGTCTAAAATACAGGATAGTTAAAGAGGCATCCTGATGAATGCATATTCTTATCAGATGCATCTCTTTGCCGAATTTTTGAGACTTCATATTAACATGTCATGATATAGAGCACTGCCAGCCTTGCAAGATAATGTACCAACTGGAGAAGGAAAAAAAAATCTAGTTCTTCCACCCACAAAATAGATGGCTTACTCGAAATGCAAGACTGATTCAAAGAAGTAAAGATACCTATTTAAGAGTTACATTTCTGCAAAACAAAGAGCAGAAGTCTCCTTTGTTGTAAACCCTGTACTCTACAAAACTTGTATCAATTGTACCCCATAAAATGCCCTTTCTTTCTGCAAAACTGATTAGCTTGGCATTCTTAGGTAAAACTTCCACCTTGACTGATTATTTAGAAAATCCTACCAGACACAAGTGAGGTATATTTACCTAGTAAAATAAAAGGCGTTAGTGTCACTATAGCAGAAATTAATCTTCTGTAAAACACAAAATTTCTTACATGACTCCAAAACTCTGCACAGAAGGAGACATTTCTTGCTCCATAAAGTTCTTGCTTCTCAGAAAATCTAGAACCATTTAAAAATCAGTGAGATTTTTATCCTTCCATATAAACAGTACTTTGCTCTAAATTCACATTCCAATCACTGCTAAATTCCTTTTGGTCTTTGTAGTCTAAATTCCACAAGATTTTCCATCTTGAACTCCCATAATGAAGAGAGCTTTCAAAAGAACAGTTTTTGTATGGTAACTAAATCAAAATTTTGTAAATGTACATTATATTTTAATTATTAACTTCACAGAAAAAACAACACTTCAGAGGATATTACATTCCTACTGAATTAGTCCTGTGATGCTATCTAGAATATTTCTGTAGTATTTTTGTTGTTCTTATGAACAGAGAAAACATTTTATCATTGCTGCATTTTCCTGCAAACCCTGTATTTCTCACTTTCTTCTTTCAGCAGTAGCCTATTTTAAAATAGCATCAGCCTATATTGCCTTATGTGGAATTTGAGACCAAATTGATTTAACCAGAGGATAACAGAATAGTACTTTAAATTTCAAATATTAACCTGAATAAATTATCATGAAGATGAACAGTTTAAGCGCTACAAATCAGGCAGAAATAGTTCTCAGTTGTCCTGATAGAGCATAATTAATTTTTAAAGTTTTTTTTTTTCCTCCTCCCCCTGCAGGAGATTAAAAACTGTTAACACTGATATTAAACAAAAGAGAAGAAAAACCTTTTTTCTGTAGTTGAAGAATTTAACATGTCAACTATCTACTGCTTCCCAGTGCGGATTCTATATTTGATAGGAACAATTTTCCATTTTCAGACTGATGGTACTTTGTATCAAAAAAGAGTTTGCAGTAGTATCAAAAAAGACTAATGAATATACGCTGTAGGGCTTATGGCAGCAATAAATTATGAAGAGTTCACTGCCAATAGGAACAGGCAGAGCTTTGACTAATTTCATTCATTCACTTTACTAAAAAGAAATCCTTAACATTTTACCTTCAAATGAATCTTTGGGATGTGTATATTTATTTAATCACAGAAACACCTTCAGATTTTGAGATAGATATTCTTAAGCAAATATAAAGATCAAGATATAACAAATAAAATCCACTAAAACAACTCTTTAGATGCCCACTAGTTAAACAAAAGCTATCATCCAGGTCTTCAGTTGCAAACAGAAATGAGTTACTGAGAAGCAAAACAATGAGAGGTAACATGTTGTGCTGACAGTCTCTGGGCAAGGAGACTATGGATACAAGTGCGAAAACATTTAATCACAAACACCAGTGCCTGTACAAGAAAAATGAGCAAAACAAACTCTGTGCATATTTTAAAGTAGTAAGCATTTCAAATGACCATCTTCATAAACAGCTGCACAAAAGCCTCGTACATAAGTTAATTATAAGGGCAGTGACTGATGGATTTAACAGGATTGCTGATGAATAGTTGTACTGTATGATCAGCAAATATAATTCTGCTAAACAAGCTAACATTACACCTTCCCTCTGATTTTCAGCTTGTGGAATAATATTTCTTTTGTTTATCATCCCTAATTCATACCAGAGCTATGCAAAAGTTGTGCTAGTGGGGGAACTGAGAGATCTATTTCTTCAAGTAGCTGAGGTTGACTAGATGCTTACAAAGCTGCGCTGAACTTTGAATGAATTGACTGGATTCAGTCAATTTGCTCTTTTAGGCTAACTAGCATCTGGGAGCAGACAAGTGAGACGTCACATTTTGTATGAAGGAATTGAAAAATACCTTCCCAATTAGACACATTGTACAAGACTTAGACACAACAGCCAGGATAGCAATGGAGAAGACATTTCCCCTGATCAAATATAGAAGACAATTCCCCAAAGTATACTACATTGGTCAATTGTAAGCCAACATTTTGTCAAAATGCCCAATATCATTTTCTCTATATACCTGTACCACAAAAGGCCTGGCACCTAAATGAAAAATGAACAAGATCTGAGGTTACTGGCTCTCTCTGGAAATCACTGCATGACAGCCAAAGAAAAATCAGGATATTAAAGGGTCCAAGCAGGAAGACTTCTCTTTATCATGCATTTTTTTATTAGTATTTTATTCATTTTGTAGAATTCATATGGTTTATTGCTGTAAAATCATTTCTGTATGGAAAAAATAATTGTTTATTTCTAACTAGAGATAAGCAGTGACAGGCAAATAATCATCCTCAATAAATAGACAAACACTTTTTTGTTAGGAAAAATTATCAAAAGACTTGAGTGTCTTTGCATTTCATTTCAAGTGTTGACCTGAAAGATGTATACAGAGGCAAAATCCCTGGAATGGAAGCAGTCAACTACCTTATCTACAAAAGAGCAGAAACACAGAAGTTTTGATGGTCAACACATCAGAAAAATAACATAAGGCTTTTGAGACCAAAAAGTTCCTCCATTGCAGCCAAGTACACAGATTGATTATGAACATTTTTCTACAAAATTCTTCCAAAGAAATTTGTTCTAAAAGTGTTCCAGAAAAGTAAATCCTTTGGTTTTGCAAACTGTCTCACAAACTTTGGTACTCCCTGAGAAAATGGTAGATTTATATTCCATCTAAAAGCGGTTTTCTGGAATCTTTCCTCATGAAACATTCTCCATGATGGTAAGAAGAAAAACAAACAAACAAACAAAGAAAAACACACCCCACGTCCCTAAATATTTGCTAAAGCTAGCCAGTTCAAAGGACCTTCCCTTTCCTCATTCTCCTTGCTACAAAAGTATGTCATGATTTGTAAGCTATTTTACAATTTTCTGCAACAGCTCCAGCCTCTAAATGGCAAAGGCAGCGCAGGCGGTTGAGCTTTGGACCAGCAGCCCTGTAGGCCTGCCCGAGCTCTCCAGCTCTGCAGATGTGGTTCTTCACATGCCTGGTCAGGACCTGGCAGGCCTCAGAAAAATGGAACCCCTGTGTTCTCTTCCCCACGTAACCCCAGTTACATGGATATCTTGGTGGATAGTAAGAGAGGTAATACCAATATCTGTTCTTCAGAGAAGTGCTCTAAACCCTCAAGAAAAGTGCTTTAAGCCTCCCATCACTCCCCTCCCCGCCTTGTTTGGCATTAATCTACTCAGTATGCTTATAAACCCAATGGGGAGAAGGGCTTATTTGCTGACTATAGCTTACTACACACTAATCTATGCTGTGCTTCAGCTACCCAGAAAATAGCCAGGTTAAAACTTGTAACCATTTACTTGTAGTATTTCATACAATTTACAAAACAAAACCACTCCAAGTGTACACACTGAGATTCGGCTTCAAAATATTTGACAGCTTAGTGTCTAAAGCCCTTAATACTGAAACGCTACATCTCTGTTCAAAATGACAGAATGAATTTGATTTTTTCCCCCTCCAGTTCTCCAGTAAATATATTTTGAATGGCAAGATATTGTCAAGTACTCCTGGTAAAGTGCAATACTAAAACTAGAGTAGCCAGACCGTGAATTTGCAAAGTGAAACTCTCAGTAAACACGATGCATATGAGAAGACATTTACAGATGTTTTTCTTTTATTTTTCCATTCGTCATCGAGTTGAGCTACCTACTGAACAGCTGCATTTTAAATTGAACTTGAACTCCCTGCATCAGAAGCACTCACAACCATCAACCACACATGCATTTTATTCATTTACTTGTTGCCTTTTTTTTTTGTTAAACATCATTCTGATTCAGTGCTAACTAAGGTCGTTTTTCATAAGCAAACATAATAGAAAGAGAAAGGAAGACAACAGAAAGATAAATGGGCTTTTAGCTACACCAATTCATTTAGTTCAGAATTTTGTTCTTTCCAAGAAGACAGAATTACTTCAACATTTGTGGCTTACTCAATGCTGGTTAACAGGTTCCTCCTAGAAGACAATTTATAACAAAAAGTGCTTTTGGGTTGCATGATAGGGCAGTTGCTTTAGGATTTTCCAAGCAGCTTAGTGCCCATAAGGTCATTACGCCTATTGAAATGAGATAGTGACAAGTGCACATTAGAGAAGCAGCTAGCTTGGGGTGTTCAGATAGTACTCATTTCTTAACTGTGAAACTTGTGAACAATAAAAGAGAGAGCCAGTCAAATGTAATAAATTTTGCTGAAACACAGCATAATAGTTTAGAGACTGGATCTAATCCTGCTTGAGGGGAAGTAGGCAAGTCCTAACACTCAGAGCAAATAGATGAAGTCCAGCAAAAGTATCTTGACTATTTATTAAAGAGGTTTTGATATTTATTTTAACTGAGTACATCATTGAAGAGTCAGAGGGCAAGAAAAGACTTATATAAACCATAACTATTTACTAATTCTTAGAACATTAGACTTCTACTCCACATATCTCAATAATTATGTTAAATTTTTTTTAAGAGTAAACTTTCAACAGTGATGTTTAAGATGATTTGAGAGGCACTTCTGCTTTCTAATTCAAATATCATATGCTCCCTCCCACAAATATTCAAATGAATTTTAAAATCCCAAGGGAAATTGACAAGATAACCAATTGACTCTCCTGGGAAAGTCCTTTGAGTCTCATATACCCTACTCAAAGTCCTATTCTGTTCTTTTCTGAATATATGTTTGCAAAAGCGAATTTTCCACATGTTAATTCCAAGCTCCACATTTAGTACTAACATTCAACATTTGCAATTCTTCTTGTACTTATTTACATAAATTATCCTGTCAAAAGCAGAAGAAACATCATATGACTTATGCAACCAGTCAACACATTCCAAATTATGAATATCTAGAGGAACTACTTTGAGCTAGACACGAAAGAGAAAGTTAGACATAAGAATTAATGAGCATTTGTGAATAACTCCTAAAGTGGTAAATTTCACAATGCATTTGCAAACAACGTGCAAAAGAAGGAGCTATGAAAGTTCATAAATATTAATTACTACTCACTCTTGTCTGACATGCACGTTTTTTTTTTTCCTCTGTTCAGTTCAATAAAGTTACACAGTTTAAACAGATGGCAAAATTTTGCTCACAATACACTTTGCAACCGGTGGCAACTTGCAATTCTTATTCATATGCAGTCACATTACAATGTTCGCAAGAGCAGTGTGTTGACAGAACATGTATATATGTTTTTGCTACAGCAAAAGAGATTAAACTATGACACGTCAATTCATCTTTAAATTTATGATAGATTTGGCAACATTATTTTCAGAGGTCATCCAAATTATTCTGCACGCAGCCAAAAAAGTGGTAAAAAAACTTTCAAATACATTTTTTTAAATTGATTAAATGCTGTTTGATATATTAAGTTCCAATTAAGCTCGAGGAAAAATTATTTTAAGATCTACACTACCTATAAAAGCATGTTGGTCTAAGTAAATCTACTATGCAATCAAAATGATATAAGCAAACTCTCATAGGCAGGAAAGTATGGGAAAGATACTATAGATAAAAGATTCAAATGAAACTGTTAACCCAATAAAAGACATTATATCCCATACAATTTTTTTTCTAGTCTTATTTATGTAACTATAACAAATTCTTTAGCAAAACATGGCATGCGCTAAAAACATAATAAAAGTAGCATGAGTAGATTGGCTGATATTAAAGGATAAAAGTGACACATCAATGTCACATTTTTGAAGCTTTTCACGCTCTGAAATTTAATTTTTGCAGTCTCAAAGAAAAAAAGTCCTCAAAATTCTGAGCCCTTTTTATTTAAAAAGTTCATCCTAAATTATTCAAGTCTTTTGCTGTGTCAAGCTGTTATTGCAAAAGTTTCTGTATGACTTCATATCTCAGAATTTACTATGTTCCTTACATTTGTATTGTCAGTTGCCTAAATTGTGAGGTTTATTCAATATAGTAAACTTGAGATAAAGTATTTTGACATAAAAGGAATATAGCTGAAGAGTACTGTTTAATTCAAAGCTTGAATTTACCCTAAAGATCATGACTGACATTTGACTTACCACTTACACTAGTTAAAAACTACAGAGAAAGATAAGAACAACATAGCAGGTTTAGTGTTGACCTTTTCTTCAGGAGCCTCATCCACAACACCACTATGTAATGTTCTTGTACAGCAGATGTACAGAGCATGATTTGTAACATCACTGTCACATTTCCCATGCATAAGCTTCATTACAGAAAGGGGAAAAATAATGTTCTTGGACTTTCTCCCTGAAAGAAGGATGACAAGGTAGAAAAAGACCACCTCAAAGCTGAATTTCTGATGAAGAAACACATCAACAAGGAGAGACCAATAGTAAGCTAGAAGTGAGATTTTCTTCTTACCAGGCCCAGTTGTGCATGATAGAGAAGAAACTAGAACTTACATGTGAACAGTTTGCCTATTATCATGTTCTAGACTTATGCTAAGAAAGCAAGATAAAGAATTTCTCTTGGCACAAAAGAGTGCAACTGAAGGAAAGCTGGCAAGTTGGCTACTGGCAAGTATTTAGATTGATGCCCACTTAGGAAGTCCCTTAGAGCAGAGGTAAAGGAGCAGAAACACTTTCAACAATTGAGATACACATTGGGCATGAAGAAGGTGCACTTTCTGTTGCGGTTTGAGCGAGGAGGCACAAATTTGGTCAGAGATGAATCCCCTTGTGTTCTAGCCGATCCTCAAAGGTTAGAGGCACTGGGGGCGACTGGACTCATCTCTTAATAGAGATAGCAAATACTGGGTTAGCTATATGCCCAACTCTGGCAGTATTGGATTCACCAACAGTCTGTCAACTGTAGGCCCAATTGCCTTCAAAACAAGTGGTTGGGTTCACGAATAGCACAATTTATTCAAATTTAGAAAGCAGGTTTGAGATGTCAGTATAGGTAATTCTGTATTACAGTGTGGGGTCCTTAGTTAGTGCCTAGTGTACAAATGTGCAATCATCACTCACCCAGAAGATGAGAGAGGGCTCTTGATCTTCAGGAGTCTCCTCAGTCAGTGTCCTGACCCAAGGGGAGGAAAGGGATTCAGCCTGTCGACTGGTCCAGAAGTTGCAATGGAATCTTCCCTCTCTTCTCTTTCTTCTTCCTTTGTTCCTCTTCCTCCATTCTTACTGTCCCATTCTTTCTTCCTCTCATATCCCTCCTTAGTTCACCTTTTATATATTTTCTTTTATATTTAGGTGGAGCTTGAGTGACTCTAGTAATATTTATTTTGTTATTGATTTAAAAAAGTTCAAGTTAATCAAAAATCTAGAGGGCATGCTCAGTGAGTTGTGCTCAGTGGGATGGGGTCGTGTTTTGGATATTGTGTATAATAAAGGAGGAGAAATTTGAGCATAGTCTATCAGAAGGAACTGATCTACCACCATTGTTGGCCCAGCACCAGACACCATACTCTGTGGCTTATCAGCTGCATGGTACCACCAGGCTGCCACTTCCGCAGGGAGTACAACAGAATTTGGCTGCAGTGTCTTCACTCCACTCCATCCTCCATTTGCTCATCCTCTACATGGCACCATCAGATTTTCCCTTCGCAGAGAAGCCAACAAAATTTGTCCATTTGTCTCCATTCTGCTCCACTCTTCGTTTACTCCTATTAGTATGTGTTAGGACGGCAGATTGTATTACCAAGGGAATCATGGATAAGTAGATTCCACACATACCAACCATCTTGAAAGTGGTAACTGTCTCTCACTCCAAGCAAACCTCTGTAATGCCATAACTTCTGTTAGGCTCTATTTTTCTCTAAGTTTCCCTTTCTTGAGCAATTCTCTCAGACTTTCTAAGAATTTAATACTTTCTACTCCAACAAGAAAAATTCATTTTTGAGATCAACTTGCCAATTATATTATCCCCCTTTAAGTTACACTGTCATTTATCTACCTAATGCAATCTAGCTACCTAGACAAAGGAAGCATGCTTAGTACTTGTTGTAACTACTAATAGCACTATTCTCCTGATCTGCCTGGCTGTCTAGATTATGTGCATGGCACCATTCCTTCAAACAGATGAGTACTCCCTGCTCTCCTTGCGTCAGAAAAGGAAAAGTTAATCACTTGAATCTCACTGATAAATATCTTGAGCTAAAAAAGCACACACATTTTTCTTCGGTGAAGATCTATCCCAGTTTCACAGATAGCAGAAGGAGGCCTGTGGGACTTCTATTCTTGGGAGAAAAATCTAAGAAACTACCAGCATGAGACAAAAACCATTCAGTTCGCTTCTGAACTGAAAAGTGCTTGCCCTGTAATAAAAATATAAATGTATAGGACCATTAATTTTGATTAAAGAAATGATTGTCATTTTATTAAAAGTGATTTGTTCCACCTGTGAGTTTTCACCTGAATGTCTGGACAGCTTAGAGGTACTTGTGGTTCAAGTCGAACCAGTTTTTGTTAAAATATGTTGCTGTACTTAACTGAGTGCATGGGTTCCCTGCTAATAGTCTGAGATTTCTGTGCCTTTTAATAACTGCTTGAAAACGCTACTGTAGAGTGCTTATGGGCAGACAGTAACTTCAGTCAAGGTCACTTTACACCCTCTAAGTAGCTGGTCAAATAATGCATGGTTTTCCTGACAAAGACTAATACTGCTACTTCCGATGGATGGCACTCAAAACTTCTGAAAAAATTCAGAAGTTCATTTTGTTTTGAATTATTGCTTTTGGAAGGAAAGAATGGTGTCGTCAAGAATTCTGCAAACTCCTGTTTTTATAAAAAGTCTTGTCTCAGCAGAAAACAAATGGGAACCAGTGTGTTCTGAATTCTCCACTCCTCATTATACAGGCTTGAAATTTATCGAGTATGAATGTATAAATGCTAAGGACTGTATTTAGGGAAAATATCAACTGGACACCAAAATGAGCTGAGAAGTAGGTACCAAAATGCTGTTTTTACTTCCCCTCCCCACAGTATTTCTGATAGTGTGAACAAATCAGAGTGACCTTGCAAGACAAGGATGTACACCTTAAGCATGTTCTAGTCTCTAGGAGTCCTACTTTCCAACTATAATGTATGTATAGTATCTATGTAGAAATGCTGAGAGGCTTGGTTTTCTAGTTATGTTGGCTAGTACTAGGAGAGGAAAGCAAACTTTTGTTCATTATAGAATAAAAAATATTTTCAATAAGCAAGATTCTCCTAATTCTGCAAAATCACTCATTCCAGAAAAGTTCCATTGCGTTATTGATTTTGTGTGAACAAAATGGTGATTATGAAATTTCATGATGGTATTAGATCTGAAGCTACAGTATGTTCTTTCTCTATATGTTATCAGTAGCAGTGCCATAAAAAGGTTGCATGTGTCCTGAGAATAAGTATTTTCATTTGTATTTCAGTTGAACTAAAGCATCATAATATACCTGTCTGTAGAGGCACTGAAGTAAAGCAGGATTTATAAGAACATGTCCTGAGTTTGTATGTCCAGGTAGGCTGTACTAAAAAAAAAAACAAATCTAATAATATTTAATTCTAATGATTTGTTAACTAACAGCTTAAGCATTATTCCCTTTTTAACATCAAGAATAAAAACACCTGCATTTAATATCATCTGTAGAGGTAGCTTAACTTCTAGAGTACCTAAAATGTCTAGTGTGAAAAATATGCCTAATTGCAGGAGCAAGATAAGTTTAATATATACTCCATTGGAAAGTGAGCTAAAATGTACTGTATGACATGGAATAAAAGTTAATATATCAGAGTGTTAAGCAGTATAGAAATAAATGTTGCAAGGAGATATCTACAAAGAAGTTTAGGAGTATTTGAAGTTCTGTGGCAATCTTTGAGCTTCTGTAGAGTACACAGTCTCAGTTCTAAAAATAGTTTTCCATGAAGCATTGTAATATTTAAGTACTTCATAAGTGTGATTTGCTTTCAAGAATGCTTTCATCTTTGTTTATATTTCAATTTTGTTGCTTCATCCAATTTCCAGTCTGTAACTCAAAATTATGAAATCAAAATTTGCCTTAAGTGTACTGCTAAGGAATGAAGCACACAGCATTTAACTTCTCTATATCATATGTTCTAAAGGTCTGATCTGAGGTCCTAATTGATATCTTCCTTAATAGCTTATAGAATCCTATGATCTTCAAAACCACTGTCTGTTTCATTTCATGTATTATTTTAAATCTGGGGTTCAGGGTCCGTAGCCTACCTTTACTCTGTACTCTGCCACTAGAAGTTGTAATGATCTCATGATTTTTGCTTTAAGAAGGTGAATAATATTGCAATTAAAATCAGAGTTCTTTCCAAGATGCTAAAGCTGTCATCTTTTCATTACACAAAGCCAAGTTCTTAAAACTTTAATTGAAATTAAAATTTGAGTCATTTCATTATATCATTCAATATTACTCCAGCAGCTTATTCCCCGCAGTCCTTGCATGCTGCTCAATAAGTCAGTTGATTGTGATAGCGTAAGAATAATAGCTTGGACATTAAGGATTGGTATCAGCTCCTGATTCTTCAGGTGCTATTCAAGGTAATCAATTTCATGGAAATGGTGATATAGTCTTTAAAGGAAAAAAAAAATTTATTGACCACCTGGTATCTGTGCTATTCCCACTTTATCCTGCATATGTTTAAGACAGAGGCAGTTGCACAACTATTGACCCAAAGCTTGCCTTTTTTTAATATTTTATGTTAATATTCTTTATCTGGAGAATATAGTTGGCTCAGTCTCCAAAAACAAATATGCCAAATACTCTTAAATACTCTTAAAAAGTCAATTTAAAAGTCATTACAAAGACCAAAGATGGAAAGGAAGGCTCCTTTATTTACCTCAGTCCTGTCACTGTTAACTAGAGAATTAATTATTAGTGGTTGAAAAATCTGAATATCTGACTATTAGTATTTATCCCAGCTTTCTGAGATTTTGTTTTTCCCTTCACTCTTCCTTCACATGTGAATTGCTCAGATTTTCATGGATTTTAGTAAGGTATCTTGCATTTGGCCATGCCAAGATACTGAAAATATTTTATCATATCTGACATCAGAAGTTAGACTGTCTGTACCCTGCAGCAGAGGTACAACAACATGGGGTTCAGATGTGGTGAAGGACTAGTTTTGGTCTCAAATGGCAGTGCAGGTAGCTAACTGCACATAAACATGCAAGGGAAAATGATAAAATGATAAAAAAAAAAATCAGTGTTGTGTTACTATGGGTTTTGAAAGAGTCTAATTTAGTTAAAAACCTAAGCAGAAAGGTAGGTGAGCTTTAGACGTTCTTCATGCATTTCTGGAAGGTGGTTTCAGAACCTTTTATCTGATTGCTAGAAGCTTCTGACTTGTAAAACAACTGCATTTATCCCTGGTCTATACACTAGATCTCAAAAACTGATCTTGCGTATGTTTCCTCTCCCCCACCTTTACCTTCATTACTAACATAGGAGGCCGGTTGGACTTCAAAATAAGAAATTATTTCGCCTCCAACTTCTGTAGAATGTAGTCTGCCTGAGGTAGATGGGAATGTGAAAGTTCCCACACACCTATCAAAGCCAGGTATTTTACCAACATATGGGTTTGTACTTTACATGTAAATAAAGAAGGAAAACTTTCAGAAGTCTGCGATGAAACATAAAAGTAGGAAAATCAAATATGCATGCAAACATTTTTTTAAAAAAATCTCTCATTTTATTGAAATGATTGTTGTACTGAAATTTGTCAAAGACTCTTAAGAGTGTGGAATACACCTTTAACCAAATGACAATCCTTTCTAATTCAAACACTAGTACTATACATCATATGTTTATTACGGGGAAAGCTCTTTTCAGTTCAGAAACAAACTGATCATTATTTGTCTTATGTTGGTAGTTTCCTAGACTTTCATCTCAAGAACAGAGGTCCCATAGGCCTCCTTCCACTATCTCTACTGAAGTCTGACAAAAGAACAGGTATTTAATGTTAGGAATAGAATACATATTCTTCTCAAACACTTTCATTAATTTGAAATAACAAAATGCCCAAAAGCTCAACTATTTAGCAAGAAAATCAGGAGAAAACAGGGGAAAGCCTCTAAACCCCAAATTTATGAAAATGCTATTTTATTGCAATAGTAATTAGTGCAATGTCTTACACTACTAACTAACTACTCACTAACTAGCAACTAGTGTTGTGCAGTGGATTACTTGTATAACTCCTGGTCTCGGAACAATAAAGAGATCAGAATAGATTAGCCTCAATCAAGCAGCCCTTTCTTCAGTGAAAAAGGAGCTAGCATTTCCTGAATAGCATTGACAACCCCAGAAAAACATTAAAACAGGCACACAAGCGGACTTAAATATAATAAAATTGAAGAATGAACTGCAGCAAAGAAAAAAGCTGTTGGAGATATTGACATGGGAGGGCATAGAAGCTACCAGATATAAATAAATACACTTAAGAAGCTGGAAGAAAAGTACATCAATAGCATGACTCCTTAACTGCAGTGGTACTTTCTAATATCAGATGTGTCTTAAAATCCATTAAAAAGCTTCAAGAAAGGGAAATTAGAACTCAGATAGTACTGTTCATCTATTTTTTTTGCTCTATAGTAACTTTATTTTCTTGCACTGATAATTACTTTTAGACTAGCAAAAAACAGGTACAAGATTTAGCTGAATAAAGGGACAACCAGGTTGCAATCTGCTATCCATCTACTAACACTGTAATAAATTAGCAAGCATTCTTTCACTTTCTAGGACACCCACAGCCTAAGTCATGAACAAGAGTCATGCTAAGTCATGAACAAGTTTAAAAAACAAATTACCCGACAGCCCCAACTGCATTCTGAGGGAAATACCCAGGTAATGCTGACAGTCAAATTGAACTGATATATTTGGGGGGAGGTGATAACCTTAAAATCATCAGATATCTTTAGGTCAAATGGAAATTTAAGACAAATTATCAATGACATTAAAAAGATATTTTAGCACTAAACTAAAATTAATACTAGACCCATTTTTAAAAGTGAAAACGTAGTTTATCAAGAGCCTGGAGTAGATTTGTCCATCAACAGAACTTGATTAAACAAAATTTAAATAACATTTAAAAAAAAATGTTAAGATCATGATAGATATCACATCTTCCCTTGCCCTTTTAATTAATATCTCTATAAATCAAATGAAAGCTTAAATAACACTTTTTTAAAGAAATTAAGGTCATGATAGATACCACAGCTTCCCTTGTCTTTTTAATTAATAACTCTATAAATCAAATGAAAGCCTTGAAATTTTGCATTTGTCATTTTAAATGCAGTAGCTTTTGATTGCAATATATCCTTATTCCCAGCTATGTCACGTAGCGTTCTGTCAAGACCACTGTTTCTTGCTGCCTCATGCAGGTCCCTTCACGAGCAGGACATTCAGACAGTCAGGTCACAGAGCTGACCGAGCTATATTATTAACAAAGGGGACATACAGCACACATCTTTGGGGTAACTAAGAGGTTCTATGCAACAGTCTTATTCATATTCTTCATTCTCTACTGAACATGTACCAAAGGAAGACACAGATTCAACATTGTGCCTGGGTGGTGGAGTAAGCAGAAGAAAACAGTCTCAACTCCTCATCTCTTCAAAAAAGAGCCTAAAACAGTTGTGGTAACCTCTCCCTTCATTTCAGTATGAAGTGCTGAACAATACCAGAGGGAAGAGGATCAGAGCATCACCATATTCTCTCGATTCACAAACTGATCCTCCTCTTCAAAGCAGGAAATTGCACAGAAGCAGCAATATCTTTTCAGAGTATGACAGGGAAGGGGGTAATACTGCTTAAACCATTTCCCCCAGCAGCTGAATTAGGTACTCCATCACTAAGCTATTCTATCAGCCTAGGCACATGGGTATATCCTGCTCCATTTCTTGCTGTAATACTGCCAGCTTGCTGAGAATGCTACATTACATAATCCAATATTTCTTACAGAAAAATAAAATCTACTCTCTAAACCACTGAAGAAGGAAACATGTGTCATGAATCTCAGTATTTTAAAGATGTAGGAGGCTTTTCTAGCTATCTTGTTAAAGTGAGCAGAATGACACAGATCTTCACATTCTCTATTCCATCTTTCATACAATCATATAGTCTCGTTTGGCTGGTAAAAAGTAGACTGCTCCTGCACTTTAGGGACTGACAGAACAGAAATACACAGAAATATCAATTATTATAACCTCAGTTTTGTCAGAAGAGTTCACTGCTTGCAAATGACCACTAAATGTAACAAATGCAAGTTTATCCAAGAAGGCGGGAGACAGACATAGGAGAGAAAAAAAGTATTCCAATCTATTTTGGCACTACTCAGAATATTCAGCAGAGAGTAACATACCTTTCCAAACACGCCTTCAGAGTTATCTATAAATAGGCTTCTGCTCAACTATCTCTCTAAATATGTTAATATGGACAAAACTGAACTGAGATAAATAATTGACTTTGCAACTCATGAATAGAGGTGCAAACAAACAGCATTCTTGAAAACTCACTCTAAATAAAATGGTTCTGATTTATGAAATTAATTCCAGAGAACTCTGGATTTCTGTTTAACCATTAATATACCTTTTTACTTCTTCTGCTCTTCAAGCTCTTCTGCAATCAGTCAGGACAGAATTAGTGTGGGCCTACTGCATTTATGCTAAATTCTGAACATGTGTGGGAGAAAGGATAAATTTTTTTTTATATATAAAATTATATTAGATTTAATATTTCTGGTACAGAAATATGTCTGTATGAAAAAAAATCAAGTTGCCTTTAGCCTTATTGACCAAGGCAAGGCAAGGCAAGAATGTGTGCCATATTAATACCAAAACAAATCTTTCCATTCAGATCTTAGCAACAATCACTAAATTTAAATTTGTATTTATCCAGTGCTTTCTTGAAACTATGACTACTTTCATATTTACTTACCTGATGGAAAACAACAACCAGATGAGCACCATCTTTTTCTAACAGAGAGCAGAAGGCTAACAGACTATGCGCAAGCAGTTAAATATATATATGTTAAAAGTAGAAAAGGCTACAAGCCATATCACCATTTGATTTAAGCTTCTACATTCTACTTTGATATTATTATGAAAATAAAACATAAGCATGATGACAGAACTTAGGTGTTCACTAGCTGCTGCGCTAGAGACTCATGATACAGCTTTATAGGTCTCAGGACTAACTGTGCAGTGTTCATCTCTATATAGTGTGTATTATAGCATCTGTTAGAGTCAATGATGTTACTACGCAACTATTGACCTAATATCTAAACTCCAACAGGTCAAACACTGACAAAAGAAACATTCCACTCTTTGGTTTCTGAGGCAATTAGAAGTTTCCAGAACTACTTCTTCTTCTATAAAAGAAGAAAGTCAAGTAAAGGGTAAAAACAAAAAGACAAGGGTAAAAACAGGACAAAAAGAAAGAATCACAGAATGCCTAAGGTTGGAAGGGACCTCTAGAGGTCATCTAGTCCAACCCCCCTGCACACGCAGGGTCAC